>JAXQQM020084768.1:0-27781 GCA_034641835.2 Pinus albicaulis | reverse complement strand
TATCATGGGAATTAATTTTATCCATCTCTATTACAATCTAAATATAATATTTCCATGCATACAAAATTAATTTTACTTAACAGTTATAGAACCTGCCTGCAAACTTTTAGAGTATCATTATTTTTTATCTACCCCTACACCTGGGGTAATTTGTGCATAAGGAAAATATTAATGGCATTATCATAGGTTGATATTACAGGTACCTCTCCAAACCTCATAATTTCCCTTCACCCAACATGCAAGGAGGTGTGCATAGAAATTAGTCATATATTTTTATATATGTGTTATATATACATTGTTAGGTTGTTACTAATCATTATCATATTTTTTCCAGTATTCACAAGATGTTTATTAACTATAAACATGAATATAACATTAAACAACAATTCTAGTCTAAACATAATTATAATGGACGAAACAATTTATAGAAATAAGAATGATTATAGCATGAAACAATATTGTAAAAAACAGAATAGATTTCTTACCATATAATTAATACAATGAAAAAAACTAGTATCCCACATAAAACATAAACCAGACATTCTAACTCTATCAATTGGATCCACTTCATGATATTCCCATAATTTAATATAATTCTATTCAGTAAAATAAAATAAAATTGAAATTGATCCCTTCAAGTTCTTGCCTAGGTTTTTCCATAAAATCCCACCTTTCTCTCTTTGAGTGCTCTTATGCATATCCAAGCTTCCCATCTTTCATCCGTTAAGCTTATCTATAATATCTTCTATAATTTTTATGATCAAATAACTATCACAATATCATTTATCAAAAAAACAAAATCTTTGGCAAAAATATCATTTCTAGGTGTCTTTCTTCGAGTTTGGTTATGTAATTACTGTTATCTATAATGCTACCTTTGTTTCATGTACTAATGATGTTCCTTTTATGCACAGATAAAATGTGATTAAGTTTATCGTTACATTTGCGGGTTACCATGCATCTGTTTATTTCATAAAAAATATCCTGACATATGTCTTCTAATGTACCAATTTAGGATCAATTTTTTCTATTTTTAATTTCATGATGGTTGAATATATTTCTGTTTAGTTTTTATCATACTCACTATATCTTAAACTTGTTGAAATTTAGTTATTTTATTTTGTTTAATGACATGCATCATATTTTGGTAGTTCATTCTCTATTGTGGGCAACCCTTTGACACAACCATTTCTGTATAATTATGTACTTGATCAAAATATAAATAAGATATTAAATAGTGGACTTTATTTATGTTTCCCAAATCTATTCACTACTATAGTAAATTTGATTTTTTCTAGTTATTTATTTGGAAATGTCATCTCTATATAAGTAGCTAATATTCTATGATATGAATATGTTTTGATATTATGGAATTGTTTAATAAATTCCAAATCTAATCACTCCTGTAAAAACATTTCCTTAGTTCTCTCACTCTTTACTAAACTTGAAGTAGAGTATTTTACTACCAATCTAGACGTATCGTTGCCTATCTTGTCGGGTACTGTGTGTATTGTTCATATATGATTGCAATGTCAAGGAAATTCGACCTTGTCCGTAACTACACCTCAAAAATCGATTATGACGACTTCGATTTTTATGAAACGAAGTAGTTCATCTATGGATTTTATGCTAGTTGTATACTAGGGATACACTCAATGCCAAATATATCTGGGTCAACAACTTCGTGAGTAAGATGTCTCGAATTCCTATCGCCGACGTATTGTTTGCGATCAACCCCGATTGACATTCAATTTATTGAAGAGCATCGGAATTAATTTCATCCATATCCAAGATAATCAATATAATATTTCCAATATGCATCCTCGTAACGTTTTCTTCCTTTCCACCACAATTTTTTTATTTTTTATTTTTTTTCTGTGCCTCTTGGCCACAGTTGTTTAGTTTTACTTTCAACTTCGTCAAATTATAATCTGACCTGGAATAGGGTTCCTATTCCTTTTAATAATCTTGTAAGGAAATTTTTTATTGCTCTCCTTCACACAATATTGGAGGCTTATGTTAACCCCATATATTTTTATATGACCCTGATACAATAATATTTTATTCCCTTACCATTGCTATATGGTCGCATGTATTCCAACATCTTTCTATTTATGAATATATATACCCATACCATTCGATCTATTCAATACATTGAATTCAATCTATGAATATATCTACCCATACCATTCGATCTATTCAATACATTGAATTCAATAATGTTGTTCACATAACACTACCTACACGTTGATGTACAGTAGTAAACTCTTATGGGTTTTACGTTGGTATATGATTCGTTGATTTTTAGCCTTTGTATATTCCACGATTTAACTTTTTTTTTCATTTCACTTTACTCAACGCATCGAATGGTTATTTTTATTTACGACTTATGTCACGTATTTGAATTGGTTTTAGTTTTGTGGCCACTGTTCCAATGTGAATGAGAGTTACCATCATATCATAGATTTCTCACGTACAGTTTAATTTATGGCGATTTCACTATGGAGATAGGCTGATTAACTTTCAATGCATGCATTTCATCTCGTTGGAAATTTTGGCTCCACGTAGTCGGCCACTTCAACCCCTATCAGCCTTCCCACATCATCTTTTTCAATTGTACTCGGTTGATTTATCCCATTGTTTTGGCTTTCATTGCATTCACATGCAAGATTGTATGCATCTATTCTTCACTTATAAATGCCATGCCAGAGTACTCTTTCATTCATGCCGGCCCTACGACATTAGTGAAGGTACTGTGGAGTCAATTTCGTAGATCTATGTATTTATGTGTTGGACGGTAGGTATTAATTTCCAATATCACCCATTCGATCCGTGTATAGACCATTGATCTGGGGCCACTTGGACGATGTAGATCGATCCTATCCATTAGGGTTTGTCGATGTTTGGATTGGAGATAATTGTATAAATCTCTGTGTTATTGTCAAGTGGTTCTTTCAGTCCTAGTTGTTCTGGTTGTATTCCAGTGTCGAGACCCTGCACGTAGGAGGCATCGGCTCGCTCAGAACTTAGTTGTATCTATCTCGACATCGAATTTATAGTTCAGGTATGAGCTTCTACACATGTCACTAACCTACCGTATGCTTACGCCCTGAATACTATGTCTGGATATGTTTATTTTTCCATGGAGCTACGCTCTGTTAATGGGGCTAGAGCTGGGTTTAATTAGCTATCAATTTTTTATTTTTTTTTATATACAGTCTCGTTTACTGTCGAGAACTCCTTTTGAGACTGCTGGACAATCTCTCGTGGAGATTTCTCAGTCCGGGTATATCAATTCTTTTGTTTATCTCAATCTCTCTTTTTACATTTCGTATAGTCTTTCGAGGATGTAAGACGTGAATACCCTATCGTTCTTACAGGAGTTTAATCCTCATCTTCTTTGGTGAATTTACAAATGGCATGCGAATGAGGGACGTCTTGATTTTGTTCGTTTCTTCTACAGTAAGCAATTCATAACCCAGTCTAGAAATCGATTCTATTTTATCACTCGACTCCTGGCTTTCTCGTTCGTATTTGAGCTTCCTCGGTTTTGAATTTTTTTTTAATATTGTTCAATTATCTCTGTTTCAGGTCATTTTTATAAAAAGAGCGATTCCTCATCTCTCAGGTAATCCCTTTATTATTTTTGTTTCTATTATACTTCACCTCAATTAATCGATATGTATATTCACCATGTTCTTGTTTTATACAGGTAATCCGAATTCCATACCAATTTCTTCTCAGGGATACCTTGACAGGGATGTCTCATTCGTTTTAATTTCACTTCACGTTTCCCTTTCAGGTCGGTATCAAAAGCATCTGGGTCGAAATGTAACCAGACTCGCATATCATTATTGTACATAGTTTTTGTCCAGATCATTCGATCTTACCTTCGAAATTTCTCTATTCGATATTGTAAAAGAATGACTTCATTGACCCGGGTCTGTTTTACTAAGACTTTGTTGATATGGTCACTGCGACCTCCTAAATTTAATAAGTTATCTGGGGACATGCTTATCATAATTTATTTTCGTTGCTTGCACAACTTTACCTATGGATTCGATATATATAGATATATATTCTCTTCCTGTTTGATAAGGACAGAGTTATGTTACTCTCTGGTGATTTCAGATGTCTAGTTTATATTGATACTCATGATGAGAATTTTATTCCTGTTAAATCTATCCGTTTTCATTTGCTAGACAAAACTGATAATTTTACTAATCGTATATTGTACTTCTGCTTCCTGTACTAATTTCTTACAACATTAGGTAATTATTTATTTCACCAGGGTACTTACCTCTGAAATAAATTTTTGGGGCTTGACATCTGGCTTATGTAGTTATATGTATTTATCTACTCCAGTAACATACATTTTCCCCTGTCTCTTGACTTAAATTTTGCAGATGTTACTTATTGGATAACTAATAATAGGTTCTGGAAATCTATTGTTTGATTTTCTCATATGTTCAGTAGGTTTTATTCTCTAGCTAATACTTCCATTAGCATTATTAATTCTCATTTTTTTTTCTAGATTTGATAAACTGTTAATTTCTACCTTCCCCAGCTTATATAGTTAGTAGGGCTTTATATAAATTTCCATGCAATTCTTATTTTTCCAATAAGTATTTAGTTTTGATCATTCCTTGTTAAAGCATGTTAGTCACAGTTTTATACGTAACTCTCAGCTCACAATTATGTGCAAGTTTGGCAATGGTGTTTAGTTCTATTTCATTGCTATTTAAAGATTTCCATGGTAGTAAAGTATGTTTCCTTCCATTCTGTCCTCATTCTAAAATAGAAATTTATAAATTGTCATGCAATACTATTTTGGAAATCTATGTCTCTATACCTCACTTAGTTACTTCATAAATCTATAGTTCTGCTCTATATGTACTTAATTCCTCCTACCCACAGGTTTATGGGTTTTCCATAGTGTTGACTGAATTAATTCTATTTTTCACAGAAACATATTAAAGTTACATAATTATAAATTATGAGGTAACATAATCTCTAGATTTAAACCAGGAACTGGTTTAGAGTTTCTGGCTGATTTGTCCTCATATTTCTGATTGCTACAACCATGCAGGACTGATAGAATTTAATTATTCTACCTTTATGTAAATGTATGGAACACGAGCACAAACAAAACATTACAAGAATTATACAGCTATAATCATGAAACTTACACTTAACAACAATTAATTTCAATCATTCATAATACTGTGTGCATACCACTTTGGTACTTGACCAGTCCTCCCACCCGTAGAGTCCCTCTATCTCCCGGACTCACCCCCGAGATGAGATCACTTCCATTCCAGACCAACCTCTAATCTGTTCAGGAATAGCTTATTTAAGCTTTTTCTCCCCAAAGCCTATTTCTAATTCTGCATGCAGAATATCAGGATGCTTTTCTTCTTCTTAGCCTAGGCTTTCATATTTAGGGACTTTTAAAGTTGCTTTCTGCTTTTCCCAACTTTTTACCTCTTCCCAACTACTCTCCACATCATTGAAGAAATCTATTTTCCTCAAAATATAATTTGGAAATAAATTCTTTCAAGGATTTTTGAAAGATTTTTGGGGAAAGTATTTTCCTTTATCCGTCCTCATGGATTTAGCAAGTGATCTCATAATTCTCATTTTGGTCAATCTGCACAGAATTATTTCATTCATTTTTCCAAAATTAAATATTTAATTACATCCACAAAATACTTATCCATTAGGGTCCACTCCCCTTTGGATTAAAGTTCAAATGTCTAACTTTGACAGAACATAAAACTAGGGGTGTTACATATCCTCCCTCTGAAAACAAACACCATCCTCGGTGTTGATATTTAACTACTAGAGTTCATTTTTTTGTCAAACAAAAATGGATATTTTTCCATCATTTCAGCTTCTCTTTCCCAGGTAGCTTCTTCAGCAGTAAAGTGCTTCCACTGCACCTTTACTCTTGCTACCATTCAATTCCTCATTTCAATTTCTTCCTGCTCCAATATTTGAAGCGGCTCTGGAAGGAACTCCCCTTCTGGTTCCACCTGTATCACATTCTAATCAACAATGTGAGAAGCATCATGTATATATCTTTTCAATAATGAAACATGAAACACATCATGAACTTTAACATGGCGAAGTAAGGCCAGCTTATAAGCCACTGGTCCCACCCTTTCTAACAGTTCAAAAGGCCCACAATATCTAGGAGCCAATTTTGCACAACTCCCAGCATAAAGTGTGCTCTTTTTTTGTTTAATACACAAATACACATGCTCCCCCACTTTAAATTCTCGATGTTCCCTCTTCTTATCAGCATAGTTTTTCTGGCGATCTTGTGCTGTCTTGATGTTTCTCTGTATTTGTTTAACAATTCTTTCCATATCTTGTAAGGCATTTGGTCCCAACATTAGTTTATCCTCCGGTTGGCTCCATCTCAAAGGGGTACGACATTTCCTTCCATAGAGTTCTTCAAACAGACTCATTTTAATGGAGGATTGATAGTTGTTATTATAGGAAAATTCAGCTAAATGCAAGTAGTCTTCCCACTTTGATGGTCTATCCATCACATATATTCTCAGCATATCTTCAAAGATATGATTAGTTCTCTCTGTTTGACAATCTGTCTGAGGGTGATAGGCAGTGCTAAAATTCAACTTAGTAGCCATCCCTCCAAACAGACCCTTCCAAAAGGCTGCGGTGAACTTAGCATGTCTGTTGGAAACAATCATCTTTGGGACCCCATGTAACCTTAATATCTCTTTTAGGAACACTTCTGCTACTTGGGCTGTCCCAAAAGTAGAATTTACAGGTATAAAGTGTGCAGCTTTTGTTAAAGTGTCTACTACTACCATAACTGAGTCATGTTGGTACTTGGTGCTGGGTAATCCATTTATGAAATCCATAGAAACGATATCCCATTTCCATTCTGCAATTGGCAAAGGATTTATAAGACCAACAGGATGCTGATGTTCAACTTTAACTAGTTGGCACTCCATGCATCTAGCTAAATATTTTGCTACATCTCTTTTCATTCTTGGCCAAAATAACTTCTTTTTCAAAGCTGTTAACATTTTCTGATATCTAGGATGCCATGCATACGGATGTTTGTGATATTCATCTAGAATCTCTCTTTTCAAAGACTCCACATTAGGAACATATAATCTGTTTTTATAGCAGATCAATCCTTTCTAGTTTTGAGTGTACTTAGCCATCTCCTTTTTTAGTGTTTTCACCTGTAGATTCTCATAATTGGGATCCTGGTCTGCTACATGTTTCACTAGATCTTCTAACTCCAATTTTACACTACTTCCAATGTTGCTTATGTGTTGGCAAGCATTTTTGCTCAAAGCATCAGTAATTTTATTTTCTTTCCCTCTGATATGTTTTATGTCCATATCAAATTCACTCAGAAAAGACAGCCATCTGGCTTGTCTAGCATTCAAATTAGTTTGGGAAAAGAAGTATTTAAGACTAATATGATCAGTCATCAATGTAAATTTCTTTCCAAGGAGATAGTGTCGCCACATCTTCAAGGCATGAATTACAACAACCAACTCTAAATCATATGCACTATAGTTCTGTTCATGTGTCTTAAGTTTCCTAGATTCATATGCAATCACTGAATTTTCCTACAAAAGGACTCCTCCCAACCCCTCTCTATAGGCATCTGTACATACAACAAATTCTTTATCAGGATCTGCAATCTTCAATATAGGGGCTGTAGTGAGTTTTTGTTTTAATTGGTCAAAACCGTTTTGGCATTTTTCAGTCCAGTCAAATTTGACACCCTTCTTTTGTAGTGATGTTATGGGATATGCTATGGTAGAAAATCTCTCCACAAATCTGCGATAATAACCTGCAATCCCCATGAATGATATTATTGCTGAAACATCAGTTGGCACAGGCCATTCTTTAATAGCCTTTATATTTTTAGGGTCAAAAGCCAACCCTTGTTCAGAAATAATATGTCCCAAGTATTGGATCTTGTCCTTATGAAATTCACATTTGCTGAATTTTGCATACAACTGGTTTTCTTTCAGAGTTTGCAACATTATCCTCAAGTGTTCTTTGTGCTCCTCCTCACTTTTTGAATAAACTAAAATATCATCTATGAACGCAAGTAAAATTTTATCTAAGTACTTGTTTAACACACTATTCATTAGGCACATAAAGGTGGTAGGGACATTTGTCAAACTGAAAGGTAGGACTACAAATTCGTAGTGACCATACCTAGTTCAGAAAGTTGTTTTACTAATGTCTTCCTCCTTAATTCTGAGCTGGTGATAACCAGTCCTTAAGTCAATCTTCAAAAATACTGAAGCTCCTCTCACTTGATCGAAAAGATCATCAATTCTGGGCAGAGGGTATCCATTTTTAATTGTAAACTTATTCAGTTGACGATAATCAATGCACATTCTAAAGGTTCCATTCTTATTTTTCAGAAATAGCACCGGTGCTCCCCAAGGAGACACACTCGGTCGGATATAGCCTTCATCCAACAATTCCTGCAATTGCATTTTCAGTTCTATGAGTTCGAGGGGGCTCATTCGATAAAGGGCTCGAGAAACAGGTGTTGCCCCCGGCACCAAATCGATTGAAAAGTCAATCTCTCTTTTGGGGGGAAGATGAGGAATCTCATCTGGAAAGACTTCCTTAAACTCTCTCACTATTGGAAAAGTATCCACCAGATTTTCTTCAGGTTGTTGTTCTAATTCTTCAACATGTACTGCATAAATTTGATATCCTTTCCTAGTTGTTCTTTTTAATTGCAGTGCTGATATTTGTCTTACAGAGATGGGTTTTGGTTTTCCATTGAGCACAAAAGTTTTCCCTTGTTCATCTATGCAATGCAGAGTTTTATCCCAACAATTCATCATCGCCTTTCTCTTTTCTAGCCAGTCCATTCCTATCAGCAAGTCATATGAACCTAATGGAATAATGTTTAGATTTACTTCTGTCTGAAAATAATTTAATTTAATTGTTGTTTGGGGTAATTTATGTGTTACCTTCCTCTTGGTTCCAGTGGCTAACTGGACCAGGCAAGACTTCTGAAATTTTTCAGTTTTGAGATTGCATTTTTCTACAATTTTTAGACTAATGTAACTTATGGAAGCACCTAGATCAATTAAAACTGTAATAGATTTGTTAGCAATCTTACCTTCCATCTCAACCATGGTAGCTTAGTGTTCTGCTTGTCGATTCTCCAAGGCTGCACTGCTAGTGGGTATATTTCTTGCTATTTCATTTACTGTGGTAGCTTCTCGATCTCTCATAATCATCTGAATATTTTGGTGGGGACAATCCCTCAAGAGATGAGGTTCCCCACATCCCCAACATTTCAAGGGTTCCCTCATTTTAACTGTGCTTTCTTTCTTATTGTCTCCATCTATTTGTTTTGAACCCACTTGGGACTGAGCAGTTTGACTTTCTTTGGGTTTGTTAAATTTCTTCCGCTGATGATCCCTGCCAAAGTTCTTCAAATAAGCTGGTTTTTGTTTCTTCCCTTTGAATTCACTCTTATTTACCCAGCTTTTTCCATGTTCATTTTTTCCTTTGAACTGCTGGTAACATAATCTAGCTTTTCTCACCGCTTCATCCATGGTTTTTGGATTGTCAAACTCTATTTTTTCCTTGTATACAACAGGCAAACAGTTCAGAAACCTTTGCACCTTTGCCTTCTCTTCACGAATGTAAGGGACATATCTCAACATATTTGTAAACTTAGTGAAAAAATAATAAATAGTAAGTTGTCCTAGTCTAAGCTCATGAAATTCGTTTTCTTTATCATCATAATAACGTTCATATAAATAGCAGTTTTTAAACTTAACCTGAAAATCTTCCCAAGTAACTTTCTTTTCATCAATGGCATGAAACATTTTCGTCTCCTCCCACCACAAGCTAGCCTTACCTTGTAGCTGGTAGACAGATAATCTGGCTTTCAGATTGCTTTCATATTCATAAACTTGGAAATAATTAATCATGTTCAACAACCAGGCTTCAGCATCTTCCTCCTTCTCCCCATCATAGGAGGAAGGTTTGATATTTCTAAATTCCCCCTGTAATTCCTTTTTCTGCTTATATTGATGCCTAACAGCATCATCTTACTCAGAATCATCATTCTTCCTCTTTCCGGAACCTTCACCTTCTTGGCTATTCTGCGAAGTTAGTTCTCTGATGAGATTTTCCTGCTCCTCACTGGCTAATGACAATTTGTCATTCTAGCTTCTTAACTCAGCCATCTCTCGTTGCAAACTGTGCAACATAGCCATCACTGGAGCTGTGGGATCTGGTGTATTATCTTCATCACGCAGATCACATAAATTTCATCATTTCCATACATTGCAATTGTTTGTTTCAGCACCACACTGTACACTAAACAACACAGATCAGTAATAAAAAAAAATTATAAATAATAAATACAATGAGCACATAACAACAGTGAGCACAACAACAACAAACCAGTGTTATGTAACATGAGCTCTGATACCATTTGTAACGTCTCTTCCTTTCCACCAAATTTTTTAATTTTTAATTTTATTTATTTATTTTTAATTTTTAATTTTAAATTTTTTTTTCGTTTTCTCTGCCTCTTGGCCAGAGTTGTTTAGTTTTACTTTCAACTTCATCGACTTATAATCTGACCTGGAATAGGGTTCCTATTCCTTTTAATACTCTTGCAAGGAAATTTTTTATTGCTATCCTTCACACAATATTGGAGGTTTATGTTAACCCCATATATTTTTATATGACCCTGATACAATAATATTCCATTCCCTTACCATTGCTATATGGTCGCATTTATTCCAACATTTTTCTATCTATGAATATATCTACCCATACCATTCGATCTATTCAATACATTGAATTCAATAACGTTGTTCACATAACACTACCTACACGTTGATGTATAGTAGTAAACTCTTATGGGTTTTACGTTGGTATATGATTAATTGATTTCTATCCTTTGTATATTCCATGATTTAACTTTGTTTGTCATTTCACTTTACTCAACGCATCGAATGGTTATTTTTATTTACGACTTATGTCACGTATTTGAATTGGTTTTAGTTTTGCGGCCACTATTCCAATGTGAATGAGAGTTACCATCATATCATAGATTCCTCACGTACAATTCAATTTATGGTGATTTCACTGTGGAGATAGGTGTATTAACTTTCAATGCATGCATTTCGTCTCGTTGGAAATTTTGGCTCCACGTAGTCGGCCACTTCAACCCCTATCAGCCTTCCCACGTCATCTTTTTCAATGGTACTCGGTTGATTTATCCCATTGTTTTGGCTTTCGTTGCATTCACACGTAGGATTCTATGCGTCTATTCTTCACTTATAGATGCCACTCCAGAGTACTCTTTCATTTATGTCGGCCCTACGACATTAGTGAAGGTACTATGGAGTCAATTTCGTAGATCTATGTATTTATGTGTTGGACAGTAGGTATTAATTTCCAATATCACCCATTCGATCCATGTATAGACCATTGATCTGGGGCCACTTGGACGATGGAGATTGATCCTATCCATTAGGGTTTGTCGGTGTTTGGATTGGAGATAATTGTATAAATCTCTGTATTATTGTCAAGTGGTTCTTTTGCTCCCAGTTGTTCTGGTTGTATTCCAGTGTCGAGACCCTGCACGTAGGAGAATGAGGCATCGACTCGCTTAGACCTCGGTTGTATCTATCTCAACATCGCATTTACAGTTCAGGTATGAGCTTCTATGCATGTCACTAACCTACTGTATGCTTACCCCCTGAATACTATGTCTGGATATGTTTATTTTTCCATGGCGCTACGCTCTGTTAATAGGGCTAGAGCTGGGTTTAATTAGCTATAAACATTTTTTTTTTATATACAGTCTCGTTTACTATCGAGAACTCATTTTGAGACTGCTGGACAATCTCTCGTGGATATTTCTCAGTCTTGGTATATTAATTCTTTTGTTTATCCCAATCTCCCTTTTTACATTTCGTATAGTCTTCTGAGGATGTAAGACGTAAACACCCTATCGTTCTTGACAGGAGTTTACTCCTCATCGTATTTGGTGAATTTATGAATGGCGTGCGAATGAGGGACGTCTTGATTTTTTTCATTTCTTCTACAGTAAGCAATTCATAACCCAGTCTAGAAATCGATTCGATTTTATCACTCGACTCCTGGCTTTCTCATTCGTATTTGAGCTTCCTGGGTTTCAATTTTTTTTTTATATTGTTCAATTATCTCTGTTTCAGGTTGTTTTTATAAAAAGAGGGATTCCTCGTCTGTCAGGTAATCCCTTTATTATTTTTGTTTGTATTATACTTCACCTCAATTAATCGATATGTATATTGACTGTGTTCTTTTTTTATACAGGTAATCCGAATTCCATACCAATTTCTTCTCAGGGATACCTTGACAGGGATGTATCATTCGTTTTAATTTCGCTTCACCTTTCCCTTTCAGGTCGATATCAAAAGCATCTAGGTCGAAATGTAACCAGACTCGCATATCATTATTGTACATATTTTTTGTCGAGACCATTCGGTCTTACCCTCGAAATTTTCTCTATTCGATATTGTAAAAGAATGACTTCATTGAACCGGGTCTATTTTACTAAGACTCTATTGATATGGTCACTGCGACCTCCTAAATTTAATAAGTTATCTAGGGACATGCTTATCATAATTTATTTTCGTTGCTTGCACAACTTTACCTATGGATTCCATATATATACATATATATTCTCTTCATGTTTGACAAGGACAGAGTTATGTTACTCTCTGGTGATTTCAGATGTCTAGTTTATATTGATACTCATGATGATAATTTTATTCCTGTTAAATCTGTCTGTTTCCATTTGCTAGATAGAACTGATAATTTTACTAATCTTATATTGTATTTTTGCTTCCTATACTAATTTCTTACAACAGTAGGTAATTATTTATTTCACCAGGGTACTTACCTCTGAAATAAATTTTTGGGGCTTGACATCTGGCTTATGTAGTTATATGTATTTATCTACTCCAGTAACATACCTTTTTCCCTGTCTCTTGACTTAAATTTTGCAGATGTTACTTATTGGATAACTAATAATAGGTTCTGGAAATCTATTGTTTGATTTTCTCATATGTTCAGTAGGTTTTATTCACTAGCTAATACTTCCATTAGCATTATTAATTCTCATTTTTTTTAATAGATTTGATAAACTGTTAATTTCTACCTTCCCCAGCTTATATAGTTAGTAGGCCTTTATATAAATTTCCATGCAATTCTTATTTTTCCAATAAGTATTCAGTTTTGATCATTTCTTGGTAAAGGATGTTAGTCACATTTTTATACATAACTCTCAGCTCACAATTATGTACAAGTCTGGCAATGGTGTTTAGTTCCATTTCATTGATATTTAAAGATTTCCATGGTACTAAAGTATGTTTCCTTCCATTTTGTCCTCATTATAGAATAGAAATTTATAAATAGTCATGCAATACTATTTTGGAAATCTATGTCTCTGTACCTCACTTAGTTACTTCATAAATCTATAGTTCTGCTCTGTATGTACTTAATTCCTCCTACCCACAGGTTTATGGGTTTTCCATAGTGTTGACTGAATTAATTCCATTTTTCATAGAAACAGATTAAAGTTACATAATTATAAATTATGAGGTAACATAATCTCTAGATTTAAACCAGGAAGTGGTTTAGAGTTTCTGGCTGATTTTTCCTCATATTTCTGGTTCCTACAACCATGCACGACTTATAGAATTTAATTATTATACCTTTCTGTAAATGTACGGAACACCAGAACAAACAAAACATTGCAAGAATTATACAGCTACAGTCATTAACCTTTACACTTAACAACAATTGATTTTAATCATTCATAATACTGTGTGCATACCACTTTGGTACTTGACCATTCCTTCCAACCGTAGAGTCCCTCTATCTCCCGGACTCACCCCCGATATGAGATCACTTCCATTCCAGACCAACCTCTAATCTGTTCAGGAATAGCTTATTTAAGTTTTTGCTCCCCAAAGCCTGTTTCTAATTCTGCGTCCAGAATATCAGGATGCTTTTCTTCCTGTTTGCCTAGGCTTCCCTATTTAGGGACTTTTAAAGCTGCTTTTTGCTTTTCCCAGCTTTTTACCTCTTCCCAACTACTCTCCACATGATTGGGGAAACAAGATTTTCCTCAAAATATAATTTGGAAATAAATTCTTTCAAGGATTTTTGAAAGATTTTTGGGGAAAGTATTTGCCTTTATCCATCCTCATGGATTTATCAAGTGATCTCATAATTCTCATTTTGGTCAATCTGCACATAATTATTTCATTCATTTTTCCAAAATTAAATATTTAATTACATCCAAAAAATAATTATCCATTGGGGTCCACTCCCCTTTGGATTAAAGTTCAAATGTCTAACTTTGACAGAACATAAAGCTAGGGGTGTTGCACATGTACATGGTTTCCCTTAAATTTTATGACAGAAGTCACATGTACATGGTTTGCCTTAAATTTTATTAGAGAGATGACATGTACATGGCTTGCATTAAATTTTATGGGAGAAATTAAATGTAAATATTTTTTCTTAAGGTTTATGGTAGAAATGACATGTACATGGTTTTCCTTAAATTTTATGGGAGAAATGACATGTATATGGTTTGCCTTACATTTTGTGGGAAAAATGACATGTACATGGTTTGCCTTAAATTTATGGGAGAAATGACATAGAAATGTCATGTACATGCTTCCCAAAAACACTAGAAAATGGGAGAAATGACATTGCATGCTTTCAAAAAACACTAGCATTTTCCTTATAAATATATTAAATTAAATTTTATGGGAGAAATGACATGTACATGGTTTTCCTTAATGTTTTCCTTAAGTTTATGAGAGAAATGACATGTACACGGTTTCCAAAGACACTAGCATTTTCCTTAAAGATATATTAAGTTAAATTTTATGGGAGAAATGACATGTACATGGTTTGCATTAAAGTATATGGGAGAAATTACATGTACATGGTTTGACTTAAATTTTCCCTTGAGTTTATGGGAGAAATGACATGTACATGGTTTTCCTTAAAGTTTATGGGATAAATGACATATAAATGACATGTCTTAAAATTTTCCTTGAGTTTATGGGAGAAATGGTATGCACATGGTTTCCAAAAACACTAGCATTTTCATTAAAAATATATTAAATTATAGTTTATGGGAGAAATTACATGTGCATGATTTGCTTTAAATTTTATGGGAGAAACGACATGTACATGGTTCCCAGAACACTAGAAAATTCCTTAAATTTTATGGGAGAAATGACATGTACATGGTTTTCAAAAACACTAGAATTTTACTTAAAAATATTTTAAATTAAAGTTTATGGGTGAAATTAAATGTACATGGTTTGCCTTAAAGTTTATGGGATAAATGACATGTACATGGTTTGCCTTACATTTTTCCTTAAATTTTATGGGAAAATTACATGTACATGGTTTCCAAAAACACTAACATTTTTCTTAAAAATATCTTAAATTAAAGTTTATGGAAGAAATGACATGTACATGATTTTCCTTAAATTTTATGTGAGAAATGACATGTACATGGATTGCCTTAAAGTTTGCCTTAATTTAATGGGATAAATGACATGTACATGGTTCCCAAAACACTAGAAAATGCCTTAAAGTTTATGGGAGAAATGACATGTACATGGTTTCCAAAAACACTACCATTTTCCTTAGAAGTATATTAAATTAAATTTTATGGGAGAAATGACATGTACATGGTTTTCCTTAAAGTTTGCATTAAAGTTTATGGGAGAAATGACATGTACATGGTTCCCCTAATAGCTAGGTCCAATGTTACACCTACAGGGCTTAAATTTTATGGGATAAATGACATAGAAATTATATGTACATGGTTCCCCTAACAACTGGGGCCAATTTTCCACCTACAATGATTATACTTTATGGGAGAAATGACATAGAAATGGCATGTACAGGGTTTGCCTAACAGCCTGGACCAATGTTCCACCTATAGGGCTGGAAAGTATCTAGTGTTGAGGCCTCGTGTATACTTCATTGTAACCCAACTAACCCTACTAACATCGTTAATAAAATACTAACATACTAATAGTGCCATCTCTCTTGCATGCTGACATTTGCATTTGTTTGCCATTTTTATTGTCATTTTATGATAAGTTATGGTAACAACATAATTTGATCTGATCTAAAGTTCAAAAATGAATGTAAGAGGCTCACGACCTGTCATATATGCTCAAAATTTTCTTAAGTTCAAACTTGGTAAATCTATGGTTGTCAGACTATATATATTGTTGGTAGTGAATATAAGAGGCTCGTGGCCTATCATATATGCTCAAAAATTGCTTAAGTTCAAACCTGGTAAATCTATGGTTGTCACACTATATATCTTGTTAGTAATAACTCACTATTAACACACAGATATGAACATATAATTTCCATTTCTAAGCATTTTGATCTTTCTAGTGATTATAAAATGCTCATGGCCTATCATATATGCTCAAAATTTGTTTAAGTTCAAACTTGGTAAATCTATGGTTATCACACTATATATCTTGTTGGTAATAACTTATTGTTAACACACAGATCTGAATATATAATTTTCATTTCTAAGAATTTTGATCTTGCTAGTGAATATAAGAGGCTCACAGCCTATCATATATGCTCAAAAATTTCTTAAGTTCAAACTTGGTAAGTCTATGGTTGTCACACTATATATCTTGTTGGTAATAAATCACTATTAACACATAGATATGAACATATAATTTCCATTTATAAGTTTTTTTATCTTTCTAGTGAATATACGAGGCTCACAGCCTGTCATATATGCTCAAAATTTGCTTAAGTTCAAACTTGGTAAATTTGTTGTTGTCACACTATATATCTTGCTGGTAATAACTCACTGTTAACACATAGATCTGAACATATAATTGTTATTTATAATAATTTTGATCTTTCTAACTGTCACTATCTATATTGGCACATTACCTCATGATTTTGGTGTCAATGGTAGTTGCAAAATGGTTTTCTTTCACATGTTTTGTGTTGATATTGATAATATTCCAAACCCATCCATATAAATCATAAAACTTGGAATAAAAGGAAACAATTGTAGTAAAATGTATAAAAATGATTGTAATAAAATGTATAGAGACAAGAAAACACAAATTGTGGACAACTTCCAAGGGAGAGAATTAATATCATTGCATCAAATGAATAAGTTAAATTATAAGAGAACTTCATACATAGATCAATATGGCAAGGACTTCAAAATGAATGACAGAATGATGAAATAACTTCAAAAAGGATGATAGGGCTTCTGACATAAGAGAACATTAGGACAACCACCAAAATATTACACACAACATAAAGAGGAACCTTGTTAAAGGTAAAATAGATTCAAATAACATGGCCACAACAGCAATCTGATGGGAATAATTTACCAATTAAAAATCCATGTCTAAAAAGAAGGTTGTCATATAATTGGCAATGGTTTCATATTATGGAGTACCACAATACCATGAAGAGAAAACCAAGATAACATTATGAGATTAGAGATTACTCAAGGATGGGATAATGGTAAATGTGTGTGGGTTAATTATATATAAAAATGATATTTTCATCTTTTATTGTTTATTATTCCATACACAACATATTATATAAGATAATAAGAAAACCATATATATATATATATATATATAATAAGAAAACCAGATATATAGATATATATATATATATATATATATGTATGTATATGTATATATTGTTTCATAAACAGAGAAAAATATAGGGATATTATTATCAAAAGGCTGGAACAAGAAGGAGAAATATAACACAAGGACTAACAACTCCTAGATGAAAGAATACATGAGATCACAAGTTATTTTGAGAACGTACTAATACAATATCTTAGTCTTGCATCTCAGAATTATTGGAAAAATTTGATAATTAATTCAATATTCTACAGGATAATTCAAATTGCATTTCTTGGAGTGTTTTTATTCCATTGTCTCAATTATCTCAATTGTTTATTGTTTAATGTATTGAGCTTGATTCACATATATACATATATAGAAAAACCCTAGAAATCGAGAGATATATAAATAGTGAAACTGTCTGAATTATTGGGTAGATAAATAGAAAGAAAGTAGGAGGAATTGTGCACCGGGCCTTGACTTCAACAACACCGAATGGATATTTCTTACAAGTCACTCACCATTGCACACTTCAGTAGTACTTGGCCGAGTCTCCAAAAGCATATTTTTAGCTAGCATGCCTTTCAATTTGATAAATTTTATTGAAAATATTCCCCTTATTTACTCCTTCCTCGAATGCGGGTGAATCAATTAACCAAGCTGGTTTTTATGGGTTGCATTTGAAGAGAAGTCAGAAATACACCAAGGGTTTAGAGGCAAGCTAAAATGGCGTGAGATGTTAGTGAAACTGATAATTTAAGATCCTAGTCAAATGATTTAATTATTTCCTAAGGGGCCCCTATAGGCTAATATTCTTATCTGAGAAATATTTTGTTAAAAGACTGAATGATGATCACTTTGTGAATGTAAGTCTCAGAAAATTTTTAACATTTTCCTTGTACATTATATACAATAGAGGTTTTTTTCCATTGAAAATATATATGTGTGTGTGTGTGTGTGTGTGTGTGTATTCCTCCCATTATTAATCGTAATGCTTAATTTTTTTTAAAGGAAATTGAATTTAATAAATATGAACTGGAATTTCTTTCTATTGCAACGAATGATTTCGAAAGCTGGCTATGAATTTAAAATAATCACTCATTAAAAAGAGAGGTAGAGTTGTAAAGGATCACGTCAACGAGAATAAATAAGACACGATTAAATTTTCAGTGAAGGTAATTTACATTTATTTTCTTACATATCATATCATATGACATTTCAATTTGGAGAAATACCTAGAAATTTGAATACATCTAGAGCACACACGACGAGCAGATAGTGAGGACACACGTGATAAGAAGACAGTGAGATGACGAGGTCGCAGATTTCCGAGGACACAGATTAGAGAAAACCTACAAACATAGAAAATTAAATTTAAAAAACAAAAAAACCATAAACAAAAAAAATAGAGCATAAACCATAACACCTTCTCACCTTCGCTTGCTCCCCTCCTTGCCCCTACTACAACGAGACAACAACAGATAAGAAAGATAGAAATAGAGCAGCGCAATGACAAGACATCAACAAAGCGAGACAACAATAGAACAGAGAAGCGAGACAGAAATAGAGCATCGCAACGGTGAGACATCAAAAAAGCGAGAAAAAAAAAAAGCACCACAACAGTGACGAAAACTTGTTGTGGTATGGGGGCTAGTGTATTTATAACAAAAATTTTGGCCAAATTATTTTAAAATGTTCGGCCAAACTATTAGTTCAGTCAAACTATTAGTTTGGTGGAACTTTTTTTGCCAGTTTTCCCATCTCCGACCAAAAATTTGTTTACCCACGCTATCAGTATGTTGTTAATGTTAACGAGAGAATTATTTCGGCCAAATTAATTTCACAACTTCGGCCAAAATTTCTAAAAGTTAGGCCGAACTTTACAAAAGTTCGACTAAACTGTTGGGTGCTTATCACGAAAGTGTAACCCGCCTTTGCATTTTTACCCATACATTTTTAATGCATTGAAAATATGAAAAAATAGACTTGCACTGTAAGTATGTACATTAGAATAAAAAAACAAGATTTGGGTTGTATTTTCTATTATTAACTAGTGTTATTACATTGGTACAAACATGAATGGTTTTGTACGTAATGATGAATGTAAAATTAAAATATTAAAGATAAATTTAATATTATTTATGCATGTGTAAGGAAGTTGTCTTGCACTTGGAGGTGTAAAAGTAAAATATTAAGGATGCTTTTTAATGTTATTATGGCTGTGTAAGAAAGTGAACATGAAAATAGGTATAACACATAGAAGGTTATTAGTGATAACCCATAGAGACTGATTATTTGTGTTTTTTTAAATAGATATTTTGCCTAATCATGATGTAGAGTTTCTAACAATAGCAATTGTAGGAAAGAATCATGAATTATGCAAACAATGGATTGACAGTTTCTAATTTATCCCTTTTACAAAAACCGAAAGATGTATGATAACTAACATTATGGAAGGAAATGAGGTCATTATGCTTGATTATTGATTCCTCCAAAGTGAAGGATCGTTTAAATATAGTTTTGAAGCAATAAATTACTGAATGAAAAAACCATTCAATGAAGATACTATTCTCGTGAAATGTGGGGTGAAGTGTTTAAGAAAATTGACATCATGGTGAATGTGTTGACCTTTAGATTATCATTCTTGAATTTAAAGATTACATTCCTTTTAAAATTTCAACAACGGATAAGTGATGGACTCCCTTCCAATGAGTGAGGGGTGAACTCCCTCATGAATATTTAACAAAATTAACAGTTGTTGGTTTTTCCCTTTAAGGTTTCTAGGATATATCAGTGTCCATTTATTTTCTTATTGATTATGTTATCGTGATGATATTTCTACCTTGCATAACATTCGAAAATTATGTCATTAAAAGTATTATTAAGAAGCATGGTTAAATGAAAAATGGTAATGATTCAAGATACAACAAAAAACATTATGTTATCAAGTTTCATTGATGGCTATTACGTTATGACTCGAATATCATGGAATCCCTTTTCCTCCTAGTGGCCTAGTTATAGCACAACCCAATAGACAACTATTGGTTAGGTTTGACTGCTTCATCTCTTAAATAGAGTTATAATATCGACCCTTATAGAGTCTACGTCATCATGGTCACATGGCTAGCCCAATTTCCATGAGTAATGGGGCTAATGTGGCATCCTCCAACATCATGGTGTAGAAAAAAGGAAGGTGAAGTTTCAGGTGGCATAACTTTTCCATATAGAATCCATTTAAGATTTTTATTGCATCATTCAAAATATATCTACATGTAGAAAAATTTCATTGGGTATAGAAAATAAGAGAGTTTTCTTACCCCAAAAAACTTCAGTAAATGCCTTTGATTTCTTCTCAAATGTTTTAAATCCCAATTTTTCAAACTAAGACCTAGTAAAAATGGTATCATGATTTGATTCCTTCGATTTTTTTTCACTCTCAAAACCTCAAGAGTGATGAAAAAATATAATAATTCAATTCAAATCACTTAACGTTTATCTTCCCATATAAATAATTATGATATATACACAAATTTTAACATATTTTAATTCCTTTATTTAATTAGTAAAGTTTTATTTCATTAATATATATTTTTTAATAATCTCAATGTTTTATAACTTATATGAAGGTGAAATGTATTACCAGAAACAAAGCATGAGAAACTTTAACCTCTATTAAAGTTTTCAATTTTGATTATACCATATAACTTTGACTCCATACAATTAGTATGATGTGGAATTGTTTTTGTCACATTTCACGTCGTTATAAAAGCATATTTCAAGAGAAAAGTTCCCATAAATTCTATTATGCATAAGAAATAAACGTTGTTATAGAAAAATAAATAAAGAAACACGTGTATTCATATTTAAGCCAAGATTTCCATTTTATAGTAATCATAATTAGGGTGAAGGCATTCTCTCTGTGGGTTTTTTTAATGTCCAAACACTATTCATTGCAGCCCATCAACGATCATAGGCTTCGTCTTCCTCACACTTATCCAATTTTTACATATGGAACCTCCATCCTACACAGGGATTTATAACGAGAAGGTTTAACTCACCCTTTCGTCATTTGTCCATATCCAATTAAACTAAGGCACATGTTAAGTTTTTTTTTGCACATTTTTTAGTACTATTCAAGCCCTAGAAATTAACCTGTAAATCAGTAAGAAGAATTTATTCAACCAACTCATACGGATCAGGATATCAATTTGAAAGCACGTCGCATTCGGGAAATCAACTTGTAAGATTATATGCTTTCTTCAAGTACATTCTTCGTATGCACGTTTTTGGTCATCAACAAGTTTCATCTCTCATGAGGTTATGACGATCCTATAAATATGTTCATAATCTTCATATTTTTATCATTCAATGGATATTGTTGACTTAAAGTTTCACGGTGTTCACCTAAATTTATTTTTTTAGAGTATTTTTGTAATGGCTTGAGAATATAAGAGTGGTCACAAAAGCTGTAAGTGGTTGAGAGCATTGAGAAAATAGCGAAGAAGGAGAAGGAAATCATACCATAATGATATATTAGAAAAGGGAAAGAAATACTAATGAAAACGTCAATAATATCTTGTTTTCTATAATACTTCTAAGAGCTTGACTGTGTCAATGATCATCAACTCAGCATACCGTCATAGGCATAACCAGGCTCTCAAAAGGATTGTAGAGAGAACAAAGAGGGTTTTTTGAGCAGCAATTCTCTGCCTTTGCTAATAACCAAAGAATACTGAAATAGAATGTGCGGTACAATCAAATGAGTTGCTCACAGATCCCAAGGAATTACGTGTCATGTTGCCTGAGTTAATTAATAAACAAATAGAAGGTTGTAGGACAATGTAAGAACACATAAAACATCATTAAACTAACCATTATCTAGATGAATGGTTCCATACCCTACAACACTAAGATATTTATCATCACCAACATAAATATTTTTGGTGTTACAATCATTTGAAGAAGAAAACATGGCTTTCTTTTTGGCCATGTCGTAAGAGGCTCCAGACAATGAGCGACTCATAAGAATGAGAAGAAAAACATACATTCAAAGCATAACTAGATCTTGATGCTTGACAACCACAAGCAGAAAGTTCCATTCCTGAATATTAAGTTGAAGAGTGCTCCAAATTCCAGATCCGAAACATAAAGCCTTAGAACCTAAGAGTGAAAACTTATTTTTTTCTCGATATTCTGAAATTGTCAAAGGATATAGACTTCTTCAACCAAAATCCAAAAATGTAATCATTAGAAGAGATGTAAAATTTGATGAAAATATATCAGCGTGGGAGCCTAGTTCGGTGAGTGTGCCACCTTTCAGCTACGAGCCTTATAAGACATATGTGCCACCTCTCTATATCTCTTCTATTTTTTACAGCATTCCCTCTAGTTCCAATGATGATGGCGAGGATGAAAATCATTCGCCACCTACTCAAAATATTCTTTCAGCTCCACAACTTCCAACATGGGTCCACTCTACTCGAGATGTAGCAGTTTCTCTTGCAAGTGACCCTACAAATCAACGTCGTACACATTGTCAGTTCAAAAGAGCCTCTTCCTTATTGGCTCAAGGTCCAGAAAATCCTTCTCCAGAAAACTTTGAGGATGCTTCAGGTCATCCAAATTGGGATGAAGCTATGAATGAAGAATATAGTTCCTTATTGGCAAACGAAACTTGGGATCTTGTTCCTCTTCCAAAGGGAAGAAAACTTGTTAGATGCAAATGGGTTTACAAAATAATGTTTGGACTAGATGGAAAAGTGGATAAACAAAAATTTGGTCTTGTTTCTAAAGGATTTTCATAAGTTTAAGGCATTGACCATACTGAAACCTTGTCCCCTGCTTCCAAAATGAATTCTATCAACGTTGTTCTTTCCCTTGCTTCCTCCTTTAAATGGAAAGTCCATCAGATAGATGTTAAATCTGCCTTTTTACATGGAGATTTGCATGAAGAAATCTACATGGAACAACCCCCTGGCTTTATCCAAAATGACTCTAGCCTTGTTTTTCACCTTAGGAAGTCTCTCTATGGTGTCAAACAAGCTCCTCGAGCTGGGTATGCCAAACTGGATAGCTTTCTATTAGATAATGGCTTTTCTAGGTGCCATTCTGACAACACTGTCTACACAAAGAAAGTGGGTAAGTTATTCATCATCCTTGATATTTATGTTGATGATCTTATTGTTAGTGGTAGTGATCCCAACCATATAAACCATGTGAAGTCTAGCCTCAAAAAGAAGTTTGAAATGACAAACTTAGGACACTTGCATTATTTCCTTGGTCTTCAAGTCTTGCAATCCAAATAAGGTATTACCCTTTCTCATTCCAAGTATGCATGTGATCCTCTATGCCACTTTCACATGGAAGACTGTAAGACAACCCCTTCTGCCTATAAGTATGGATTCAAGTTTTCAGTCACTTGTACTAACCCTGAAGTTGATGCTACCTTTCTGTATCTAACCCATACCTGTCCTAACCTTTCCTTTCTCGTTGGTATTGTTTCTCGGTTTATGAAAAAACCTCATGAAAGTCGTTGAAAAGCAGCTAAAAGAATACTTTGAGAAATTCGAGGTACAGTTCAATTCGGGATTCATTATAGTGCAGGAGCATCTCCATTTTTGATGGGTTCTGTTGATTCTAATTGGGCTGGTGACCCTGATGATCGAAATTCTATTGTAGGTTATGTATTCACTCTTGGTTCAAGACCTATTACCTGGTCTCATAAGAAACAAAGTTCCATCTCTCTTTCTTTGGAAAAAGCAAAGTATCGTGGTGCAGTTGAAGCTAGCAAGGAAACCCGTTGGCTTCGTCAAATCCTGACTAAATTTGGTCTTCATCAGAAGCATCCAATTACACTTTGGTGTGATAATGAGAGTGCCATTCAACTATGCAAAGATCCAGTTCAGCATTAGCGTATGAAACACATTGAGATTCACATACACTTCATGAGAAATATCATTCATGATCGTGTTCTTGAAGTGCATTATTGTTCAATCAATTATCAATTTAACAATATTTATACAAAGGCTTTCACAAAAGTGAAGTTTACCAAACTTCGATCTATGCTTGGAGTTCAGAAAAGTTCTCATTAAGGGGGGATAGGCTCTAATGCCTCCTTCCTTCTCCTATTGTGTCACCTTTGTAAATCCTTCAATCATATCCCAAGTTATTCATAAGGGGGGATGTTAGGATATTTCGACACATAGGAAATAGTCTCCTTTTGTATCACCTTTGTAAATCCTTCAATCCTATCCCATGTTTTTCTTAAGGAGGGATGTTAGGACATTCCAACACATAGGAAATAGTTAAATATAGCTTTTTCTAGCATAGAGTTAGGTAAAACGTGTTTATTTACTATGTACATTTGTAACTTATAATGTGACGGTCACGATATGTAGTTATCCGACGGTTCACTCTCTCCTCGGTATTACCGGCACTTGATATGTGGCTTAAGACCCGATTGGTCCATGATCTCTATTTAAAGAGCATGGAGGGTCATTTGTCCGATAACCATTTATGAGATAAGATTATGTAAATTTTATTTATTTATATTAATAAATTGCGTGAAGTGGCCGTGTTGACCATTGGTGTTTGATATAAGAAACTTACCCTATAAATTCCTACAAATTTATATGAGAGGTATTTTGTATTAATTGTTGAGTTAAGCGCTACATGATACGATATGATATGATAAGAAATGAGAATAATGCTTAAAAATTACTTTTAATTTCATATTACTTAAGCTTTGCTTTTAAATTTGCATAATAAAATATTATTACAAAGAAGCGAAATTATTTCCCATAGATGAGTTTTCAATATTTGCAATGAAGTTCACGATAAAATTAAGTTTGTCAAAGGACGGTGTGAGGTCGAATTAATTTTCTTGGATTTTAAATGTTACGCGTTTCCTTAAAATTCCTAGAGGATGGTACTGATTGACGTTTTTTTCTTCTTTGTCATCCGGAACTCGAACACAATGCATGGTCGCCACTTGACATTCATTTATTTCTTGCTATCTAGAAAAGGAGGTCTTTCAAGTCGAACACAATGCATAGTTTCCACTTGTGATTTCTTTCTCGCTAATTGCTTGAGTACTGTTCAGAATCCTTATTTTGCGAGCGCAAAATGTGGAGCAACACTATATGTAGGACACACTTGTGAACACTGCGAGTTCTACACCGCCACGTAAACTCGACAACCATGCACGGGGTTATGTGTAGTGAACAATGTTTATATGCATGCAGTAAACAATTTCAGTTAACAACTGTTTCAGGGCTTCTATTGGTGTCTTTACCCAATTATGTAGTCTCTCTCGTAGGTCGGGGGTTAGTCAAGCCATTCTTCTAAGGTCTTCATTGGAACCATGCCCTGCTATCCTTGAAACCCATTTTCAATGCACCGTTGCACATTTTGTTCCAATGAAAAACCAACATCATTGCTATTGTCAAGAAGTTGGAAGAATTTGCAAAAACACCATAATCAAGGGTTGACAGCTCTAAAAATTTTGTTTGTAAATATAATGATTTTGCAATAAAATCCAACTTGTTTGGCCTAAAACCATGGCTATAGATTTGTATTATATGGTCAAATTTCACAGGCACGGGAATAATAGAAAATCATGTTAGGTGCAGAATGTGGATAGAATTGTTATGATCATGTATTGAACTATTTAGTAAGCAAAGTTCCGGAACACAATGCCAGCTGCAAGAAACAAGCAACAATTTAGGAGGTGAGTTCTTATCGTGTATTCTTTATTAAATCGAGGGAGCAATAGCTTATTCCTTATTATGAATTTCATAACTCTTTCATGAGAATACTCCAGTAGGCGAGTTATAGTTGAAAGCGAGTTATAAAGTAGGCTAGCAAGCTATACTAATAGCAAGGGATCGATAGATGATTCAATCTTCCTTGTCCAGGATTCCATCCATAAGAAAAGGAGCAAGCAGGCAAGGAATCTTATGAGCCGAAAGAATGCAAGTTGTTCTTATGTGAATTACGAAAAGAGAAGGCTTTTTAAAATCCAATAGGAGAGGGTGAACAGAGCATTTCAAATTTATATAGTAGTTACGTGTATGGACATATTTTCCATTGCCGTGGTATTTTGGATTTTTCTATGCACCAGTCACGGTATGGTATTTCGGTTTTCCAGGTTGAAAACAAATGAGCCTCCGGCTATTTTGATGAATTAGATAAATTTGTGTGCTTCTATATAAATGCAGTGGTTACTTATGCACTCTTTATATATATATATATATATATATATATATATATAAAAGAAAGCCTGTGAGCAATGAAGCGTATGAGCAATGAATAATTTTTCTATTTCATATAGTTTGGAGAGATCACTCTAACTCTTCATGCTCTTTGTGTCTTTAAAGAGTATTATTCATAACATGCAGAGAAAGGCAAGTGCATTGTTCCATAAAATTTGAAACATACTAGAGTAATATTTAATATCCTCAAAAGACATCTCAAGAGGAAATAAATCATTTCTAGGCTGGAGTTAAAATAGAAATCTGAGGGCGGAGATCAATTTAAAAAAGTGTTCTGAAAAATTCAAAATTCAGAGTACTTTCTCAAAGGTATGTTGCCCTTGCTTATGCATAATAAACAATATAAACTTCTAGCTCTGCAATATGTGCAACTATAAACTTCACCACAGATAAGTACTTGTATTCCGGTAGTTCACTATAATAAAATTCATAGACCAGATATATCAGAATATAGTGTTACCTCAGCACTTCACCGCAGATAAGTAGTTTTATTCAGGTAGTTCATTATAATAGAATTCATAGACCATATATATCATAATATAGTATTACCGTATCTCATAATATATTTTTAGTTGTTTATAGAGTTTTAGTTATTTTGTATCCTGACTTTGGATACTCCAACTGCTTTGGATAGTTTATATTCACTCAAGACTCCTAATTGCCATCATGGTCTTTTGTAATATACCTAGTATTGTTTAAATTTTTTTACAAATAAAGTCTAATAAAATTTACAATTTTATATCATATGTAGGCTTTTATTAGTAAATTTCTTCTAATACATAATATTAA
>JAXQQM020073155.1:0-93528 GCA_034641835.2 Pinus albicaulis | reverse complement strand
AATATCATTAAAATGTTGTTGGAGGATAATAATAAATCTTGGCATAACAAGTTGATACATGCATTGTGGGCTGACAGATTAACCACCAAGAAATCAATTGGCATGTCACCATACCAGTTAGCCTATGGAATCGATGCAGTTTTCCCAACATCCCTAGGAGTGCCAGCCATGAAGCTCATTCAAGAAGCGTAGGCTGAAGAAAATGATGTGCAAAGAAAAATAAGCTAAACCATGTAGCTGCAGCAGTCCAGAGTAGAGGTGTACCATAGAACCCAGGTGGTGCAAGAAAATATGAAGAATATTTTTGACAAGAGGACAAAAGCCAATGATTTCAAAATAGGAGATAAAGTGCTAAAATGGGACTCCATGCAAGAAGATAAGGGTAAGCATGGAAAATTCAACAACTTATGGAAAGGGCCATACATTATTCATTCTTTTAGAGGAGACAATGCATTTTTCTTGCAAGAAATGGATGGAATAGAGTTGTTTGAAGGTCCTGTCAATGGCAAGATGCTAAAACACTATCTCTGCTAAAAATCATAAGACTTTCATCATTGTAAATACCATAGCATTACAATCTTCTGTAATCCATTGGACAAGGTTGAAGCCCGGAGTGAAGGCCATAAGCCTAGTCTAAAAATATATATATAATAATAGTAATTCTAAAAGTGTTGCAAATTAAAGTGCCACTACCTTTGAAAAGAGTTTTTGTGCAGTCATACAGTTTAAGCATGGTTTTACAATTTTGAATTTGCTGCTGATAGGTTAGAAAACGAATATTTTCCAAACTATTTAATCTTGTCTTATCAGTAGGTAGGTATAAAATGACATTGGTTCAACAGCTTAATCTGAACCAATAGGATAAATAAGGATATAGGTGATACATTAGAGATTCAAAAGAAAAATGATGTCAGGGTCTGTAAGTCTAAATGCACCCCAAAAGGAAGAGAAATTATTTACAATCATACATTGGGTAGGTAGGTGTTGAGCCTCAAAACTGTGCTTTCCTTCACCTCATTTTACCTCATTTTCCCTTGTCCATTTCTATCTTAAACCCAATTGATCAATAAATATAGTTAAAATTACTTCTAGAATGATTTACAGGACTGACTTGTTGAATTTTGTGATTTTTGCCATTGTTAAGCATTTTGACTGGAACTAGCTGCAGAATGCAGACATTCCGTAGCTAACCGGCGATTCTGCAGCTGCCTTCATGTTTGAGTATGTTCTAGGTGGCCTCTTGAGAAAAACCACATATGGGCATGATCCACGTCGTGTCTACATGGTTCGTTGCTCATCATGGAGGAAGAAATGGATTCTGGGTACGGTTATGCACGTGGAAACACATTTATGAAGGAAGACTTCTATTAGGACTGTCTCAGTCCAGATGTCTTTTCTCCTTCACGTAGCCACCTCAAAGAGTCCTAACATGATTCGGATAAGGAAAGACATTATTCCTAAATTGTTGTAATTACTGTTACGTGCATTTGCTTTATAAACTCTTGGGAGACCGAGAGCTATGCTAGAGATTTTATGTTAGATTTGCTGCTAGATTTTGTTTAAAACTCTGTAATACATTCCTAAAAACGTAGAGTGTTATGTTCAAAATATTGCATCGTTAATGGAGTAGACAAAGTTATTTTGAAGGCGTGATTTAATTTGTAGTTGAATGCCGCCAAGTGTAGAGGGCCTCGCCTCTTGCACGGATTTATTTTATACAATTAGATAAGTTTTTTAGCTGCCTTTACACTTTGTATTTAACAATAATGTTTTAACAGTTTCACCGTAGTCGTACTCCACTTAATTCTCTTTCCACCGTAATATACTCTTCCAAAAGACCATGTGAATGCTTAATGACTATAGTATTGTAGAAATAGGAGTTGAATTTGTAGTTGTTTTAACTAGCTACTGTAGTTATATTCATTCCAGCTCTTTCACAAGAAGACACTCTTCCAACAGATTATAATGATGAATGATGAATAACTATAGTACTATAGGAATTAGTTGTAGTTTTTGCTATTCACTATCATAGTTACACTTGTTCTAATCACTCTTCCACAAGAAGAAACTCTTCCAAGACATCCTTAAGAAGTTCAAGACATGACTGTGATAATGAATGATTTAGTTGTATGTTTGTACTAAGTATCATCTCTGATCTTGCTCTTAAACGCTTTCCCAAGACATCATAATGACAAGTAGGGTATGGATGTGATAACTTAGTTTTTCATTTGCTTTCAGTTCATTTGCTTTCAATTGCATACAATTACACAGTCAGAATTGTTCTACCCCTTCCAAAAGAAGGAACTCTTCCAAAATATCACTAATGATGAACAAACAGATTGTGTAACTTCATAGAATAATGCATGTTAGTATAGTTAGAATGCTCCGGAGTTTCATTTGCATTTAATTCATGTTCAGTTACTTTTTTTCAAGTTTGATGATGACTTATAGTTCAACATTGTTCTAGTTTAGTGGCATCTTAGGTTCATTCTTAGATTAACTCATTGCACTTGCATCTCATATTCAAATTGTCATCCATTGCACAATAGATTACTCTAGTTGTTAGGATTAACAAGACATCCTTCATTATTCACAAACATCTTCTTGTTCTAAAAACTACAAATGATCCATAGTCATAGGAACAGAAGACAACATCACTATAAGGTCTGAAATCTCTCTGCAATCTCCTCATCATTTTATAAACAGAGCTCTTCCTCAAAATAACTACTTTGAAAAAGAAACCAATAACTCTTTGAGTAAAGGTTCTGTGATATTCAATTAAATTGCAGAATAGAACTAGGAATTAGTCATAGAATAGATGAGCTTAGAACAAAATGTTGCATCATGGTAAGATTAGTGTTTAACTGTTTATTTAGAGGATTTGCATATTTAGTGATCATTTTTCAAGTTTAGTTTGTGTCATTTGCCTAAGAAGTCATTATCAAGCTTTTGCTTTTATTTAGTCATAGTTCAGATTCTGCTCCAGTGTTTCCAATTGCATTTTCCATTCCACACATTAGACTTAACTCTGTTTTGACCACCAACCCCTTTCTATTAGTTTTCTAGGCATTTTCATTGTGAACATAAAACACCAAAAGACCAAAAACATCATAAATCAACATAAAAGACCAAAAACATCACAAAACACTACACACAACGCATTAGGAAACAAGCACCTAGGTACATATGGTACACTTCACTTCCGCAGTTTACAAATCCTGGTTGACAATTAAATGAGCTCAGTTTAGGAGACTAGATTGAGACCCAACATTTTTGGCGCCGTTGCCGGGGAAGTGAAAACTAGGTAACCTTTGTTTCTTATCATCCAAAAACAATTTTATGCGTAGGGAGAGAGATTCAAGGTGAAGATTTATAAGTAGCAGAGGCAGAAGTTTGATTTCTAGAACACCACTTGTTTCATCTAGATCCAGAGCTAGTACACCTTCAACTCAAACCCATCTTCCATTTTTTACTGATCCTGGACTTCTAGAAGATCTAAGGTCACCTATTCCATTAGAGAAACCTTCCACTTCATCTACTGAACCTGCTATAGAAGATCTAAAGACTCCTGTTAGGGACACAAACCTTTCTACTTCCACAGGAGAGTCAACCATGGCAGAAGAAGGAGGAGGAGGAGTTGTTAATGGAGAACACACATTATTTGGAGGAGGTAGAGGTAGAGGTAGAGGAGGAAGAGGAGAAGGAGGTAGAGGTGCAGAAGGAGGAAGAGGTAGAATAGGAAGCTCTTTTGGGTTCCCTATACTTGATGAAGAAACCAATACAACCATGAAAAACATTTCACCTTCTGTCCTTCCGAACTTCTATGGACTTAAAACTGAGGATCCCGAAACTTTCTTATTCGAATTTGAAGTGCTGTGTAGGACTTATGACTATCTTCAAGATGCTCAAAAATTGAAATTATTTCCTTCAACTCTGAAAGGAGCAGCATTGAAGTGGTTTATGAGTTTAAACAGTAGTTCCATTAGAACATGGGAAGACATGAAACAAGCATTTCTAGAGAGATACTTGGATTATTGTATGCCGGTTAATCATAAGGAAGAAGTGTTCAAGATGTTACAAAAAGAAGACGAAAACTTAGAAGATTTGTTGGAAAGATTTAAATACAACATAAAAAGGGCACAAATGGAAAACCTAGATCAAGACACTTTAAAAGCTCTTTTGTTAAAAACAATTAGGGATGAATGGTTGGATATCCTTAACATGATGGGAAAAGGGGATATATCACAACTCACATTACCTGAAATATCTGAGTTATGTATCAACCTTTCCAGAGGGAAATCTAAAACTGTCAAAGGTCCAAGAGATCCTGCTCTTGCAAGGGCAAGTAAATCTGCTTCTGGGACAGTAAGTAGATCAGAAATAGGACACATGCTTGATGATTTTAAATCTGACATCTTAGGGAGTCTTAGTGAACAAATAGATACCCTCAAGATACAAAACAAGCAAAAGGCTGAATCTGATGCCTTGGAAATCTTTTTTCCCAAATGTAGGAAGAAACATGCCTTGAGAGAGTGTCCTCTAGATGTAAAAGTTGTAGAAACCTGTGTTATTTGTTCTGAGAAACATGAGACCAAGAATTATCCTTCTCTTCCTAGTCTCAAGGCTGTTTTTCAAGGAAGAGCTCCTCTGGACTCCACAGAATCTCTTAACTTTGTATCTAGAAGACCTTGGCAGGGACCTGAGACACGAGGATTCCATGATCAAATGTATAATCCACCTCCACCTTGGAATTCTTGGCAGCAACCTTGGCCCCAATTTTAAAATCAATCTCAATCTTGGGCACAAGGAACACAAAGTCCCTATGGAAGATACTCTCCATACTATCAGTATCCACCATCCTATCCACCATATCCACATTTTTATCCTCAAAATCCTCAACAAAATTTCCCTCAAAATCTTCAACAAAATTTTCAACAAAACCCTCAACAACATCATCAGAACCAACCACATCAAAATCAACCACTTCCATTACCATTCCCTCAAAAATCCAATCAATTTCCAGCTCAGCCCATACCAAACCCCAATAATAAGAACCCTCAGAATACATACATGATAGAAGGACAAAAATTTCCAACTTATTTAATTACTCCTCTAGACCTTAGTGATGTTCAACTTAGGTCTGGAAGAATACTTGAGAAGAGGAGACCTTCTGTGATCATACAAGAACAAGACAATTATGAGGAAGACTCCCTACGGGTTAATAAAAGTCTTGAGGAAGATACATCCTTTCAAGACCAAAAAATTGAAAAACTGAAACAAAAAGATCCAATAAATCCAACTCCAGTATTAGAGCAACCATCCACATCTACTTCTATACCTCCCTTTCCGGAAAGACTACAAATTGATAAAGGTGTAGAAAAACAAATAATGGTGCCTAATTATGATTTCTTGGATGAATTGAGGAATGTTTGCATTAAAATTCCATTATTGCAAGCCATCAAAGAAATCCCAATTTTAGCCAAAACAATAAAGGAGTTGAGTATGAAGACAACAAGAAAAAGAATAAGAGAAACCAAGAAAATTCAACTGGTAGGACAAATAGCGGACATTATGATGGGTAAGATTACTATTCCAAAGTACCTTGACCCAGGAAATCCAGTTGTCAAAATTCACATCAATGGAATTGAAATTCAAAACACACTCATTGACTTAGGAGCAGCAATAAATATCATGAGTAGAAAAATCATGGACAAACTGAAACTTCCTAATCTTCTCTTTACACCCACACTATTACAATTAGCAGATAGATCTGTGATCAGACCAGATGGGGTAATAGAAGACATTCCAGTGTCCCTAGACTCTTGGGAGTACACTGTGGATTTCATGATCCTAACACCCAAGAATAATCTAGGAGGCCATCCTGTTATACTAGGAAGACCTTGGTTGGCTACAGCTGATGCTTTTATTAGTTGTAGGTCCGGTGATATGTATATTTCTGATGGTAGTTCAACAAATAAATTCACTTTATATCCTCCAGATAGGACAATTACAGATCTAGATGACACTCAATGGATAGAGGATGAAGAATATTTACAACCACTCTTCACAATTTCAGAAATTAGTGAAGATAATCAAATTCTGAATACTCTAGAAAACTTTGAATCCTCTCCAGAACATAAACATGAATCATTTCAAGATGGATCCAATATTGAGTTCTTGTCATCTAGGCAGATGTCTCTTCATTCTATGGACAAATTTGGCAGCTCTACAAGTGAAATTTTTCCAGGTAAAACCTTAAACATAAACAAAAACCTAGAAAAATCTCAACAAGAAGAGTTAGTCAAAGTATTACAGAGACATTCTTCTGCATATGCATGGGAATACACTGACATGAAAGGAATAAGTCCCAAGACTTGTACTCATCACATCTATATAGAGGCAAATTGCAAACCAATCAGACAGCCTCAAAGACGGATGAATCCAAATCTTAGGGAAATTGTCAAGGAAGAATTACAAAAATTGTTAAATGTTAATTTCATCTATCCTATTTCAGATAGTCAGTGGGTTTCTCCTTTGGTGATTGTGCCTAAGAAAAATGGAAAATGGAGGGTGTGTGTTGACTAACGAGAACTGAATAAAGCTACTCTTAAAGACCATTTTCCCTTACCTTTCATAGATCAAGTATTAGATACATTAGCAGGTAAAAAGTACTTTTCATTCCTAGATGGGTTTAGTGGTTAAAATCAAATCCAAGTAGCACTTGAAGACCAAGATAAAACCACATTTACTTGTCCTTGGGGTACCTATGCCTACCGAGTATTGCCATTTGGGTTATGCAATGCACCTGCAACATTCCAAAGGGCAGTATTAGGAATTTTTTCTGATCTAATACATGACTGTGTAGAGGTGTACATGGATGATTTTACAGTTTATGGGGATACATTTGAAGAGGCTTTAGAAAACTTGGAAAAGGTCTTAAAAAGATGTCAAGAAGCAAACCTTTCACTTAGTCATGAAAAATGTTTTATGATGTTTACTGAAGGTATTGTTTTAGGGCACCACATTTCAGGGGATGGGATTAGAGTTGATGAGGCGAAAGTTGAAGTCATTTCTAACCTATCCATTCCAAGTTGTCAAAGAGATGTTAGAAGTTTTCTAGGATTTACAGGGTATTATCGGAGATTTATAGAAAACTTCACCAAAATAGCATCTCCTCTCTTCAAATTACTCACCAAAGATTGTGAATTTAAGTGAACTTCTGATTTCCAGTTAGCTTTTGAAACCCTGAAAACCAAAATTTCTGAAGCACCTATATTAAGGGGACCTGACTGGAAGTTACCTTTTCATATCTCGACAGATGCTTCCGATACAGCTTTAGGAGCAGTATTGGGACATAAAGATTTAATTCCCTATGCCATCTATTATATCAGTAAAAATTTGACTCCTGCAGAGTTAAACTATACTGTAACTGAAAAAGAGTTTTTAGCTGTTGTTTATGCCATTAACAAATTTAGACACTATATAACAGGCTATGAAACTTTTATTCACACTGATCATTCTGCCATTAGATATTTAATGAATAAATCAATCACTAATGGTAGAGTTATAAGATGGTTGTTATTATTGCAAGAATTCAACATTACTATTCTAGATAGGCCCGGAAAACAAAACACTGTGGCTGACTTCCTATCTAGAATTCAAAATATCAAAGATGACACTCCGGTTGAAGATCAATTTCCTGATGAATATCTTTTTGCAGTTTCTACTCAAACTCCATGGTTTGCTGATATTGCTAATTATTTAGTTTCAGGAAAATTTCCTTCAATTATGAATGCAAGGGATAAAGAAAAATCATTAATGATAGTGCAAGATATTCATGGGTCGCTAATGAGTTGTACAAGACAGGTCCAGATTTGATCATTAGAAGGTGTGTTCGTGAAGATGAGATGCCTGAAATTCTCAAGGCATGTCATGATGAACCTTGTGGCGGACACTTTTCAGACAAGAGGACAGCCTATAAGATTCTTAATTTAGGATATTATTGGCCATCCTTGTTCAAAGATGCAAGGGAATATGTAAAAAGGTGTGACAGTTGCCAAAGGGTAGGGAAACCTTCTCCTTCAGGTGAGATGCCATTACAACCTCAGGTACACATTGAACCTTTTGAAAAATGGGCTTTGGATTTTGTAGGACCCATTAGTCCTCCATCAAGACAAAAGAAATATATATTAGTTTGCACTGATTATGTTACTAAGTGGATAGAAGCTAAACCATTACTTGTTGCTAATGAATCATCTGTAGTTACTTTTCTTTTTGAGGATATTTTCACTCGTTTTGGTGTCCCAAGGGAAATTGTTACAGATCAAGGAGCTCAATTTACATCAAGGCTAATGGAGCAAATGATGGAGAAGTACAAAATCAGACATAGAACATCTACTCCTTATCATCCACAAGCAAATGGTCAAGTGGAATCCACTAATAAAGTCATTGAAGGAATCCTAACAAAGACTGTTCATCTACATAGAAGAGATTGGGTAGATAGGCTTCCTGAAGCCTTGTGGGCCTATAGAACTACATGGAGAAACACAACAGGCCACACTCCTTATGAGCTTGTTTATGGAAAGCAAGTTTTTTTTCCCATAGAGTTCCAAATTCAAACATTCAAGATGGCAGTTCAGCTAGGACTTGATCTAACGGAGGCACAAAAGCATAGACTAGAGCAAATTAATGAATTGGATGAGATCAGACAAGATGCAGTTCAGAAAACAAGTCTAGTCCAACAACAAAGGGCTAGATGGCATGACAAGTACATCAAGGAGAAGAAATTCAAAGAGGGTGACTGGGCTCTCTTGTTTGATTCAAAATTCAAGGATTTTCAAGGGAACTTTCAGACACATTGGCTTGGGCCATATGAAATTGTTCGAATTTTTGATAATGGGGCAGTAAAAATCAGAACTATAGATGAAGAGGAGGTCACTTTTCTTGTGAATGGTCATAGACTGAAGTTATACCATAAGCCACTCTCAAGAGAAGAGTTTGTCAAGAAGTTCCAAGAAGACAATGATGTGAAGTTAATGAAGAAGAGTCTCTCTTCTTCATCAACTTGATTAAATTTTCTGAAGCATTTCTCTTCTAAAAAAAAATAATAAAAAAAATAAAATAAAAAATTTAAAAAAATAAAATAAAAAAATAATAAAGGTATAAACATGAAAACCAATCATTGATTGGCATGTTTATACAGAAAAGATAGGGTGAAAATCAGAGTCTCTCTGACACTCTAACTTTTCCCATTTTTGTTTTTAAGCAGCTGTTATAAAAATCATAAGTTCAGTTCCATAGTGCTTATGATTCATTTCATCTCACTCCATTCACTTGTTCATCCATACTCCATCTCATCCATCATTCATATTTCACTCCATTCCATCTTCCATTCATCTCATTTTCATGTCAAAACACAAAATTTGATATCTTGTTGTAAGTGAATAAAATATGTCATGAATTGCAGTACAGCCCTTATGTTCCTTCATTCCATTTCATGAACTGAATCCATTTCATTCCATTATCCACTTCATACATATCATAATCCATCATCCATTTTTCATTCATACCACATAAAATTTCACCCATACTCCAAAAACATTCCATTTTCATGATTAAAGTGTTCTACAGGAACATTCTGCAGCTCAGTGGACATTCTGCAGCTGATCAGCCTTTCTGCAGCCCGTTAGTCTTTCTGCAGCTACAAATCCTGAAGGCATCAACTAGCAGACATCAGAATTGCAACAAAGTGACCCAGTGAATTCATGAATCAAAAGCATCAAGAAAATTATGAAGATTCCTCCAAAGATGAGCAGAGAAGACAAAGGCTACAAAAATAAAAAAAAGGGCAGAGGTAACAAGTTTAAAATTATAATGGCATTTCATAAAATTTTAGCATAGTTTAGTTATGGATTATTCGAAAAGGTTATTTTAATTGTTTTTATTGATCAAACACCAACAAACCCTCTACAGAATTTAGATTAAAATCTTCCATTTCAAATTTTATATCCGATAGCATTTAAGCGGTGAAATGGCCAAGGTATTTGAATTTTCCACGTCTCTTAACCAAATCATTTAATGATGATTCCCTCTGCCGTCGTAAAATCCTCCGCCGTCTCTTCAATCATTAATACAATCCCTCCACCTCACTCCACTACTCCATTCCGTGACCATTGCCATAACTTCATTCCGTAGCCAGCATTCCATTCCGAAGACATAGATATTATTATCACCAGGAGCAGAGCCAAAGGATATCAGTTTGAATAGCATTGAGCATTGTAAACGCAGAGCAGAGCAGAAGGGTAAATTTGGAAGTATAACAGTGTGAGAACTTAAAGCCACTTGATTCCGTGGGCAGATAAAATATCACTGTGGACGGAATTTGAAGTATTTTCACTATAAACACAGAATTGTAGCAGTGTGAGTTTGAAGTCTTTTGTTATCAAAAGACAAGAGGTGTTAAAATTGAAACCATTTGCTACCAGAAACAGAGGTGTTGCAGTTTGAAGTTCTTTTGTTACCAGAGACAGAGGTGTTGCAATGTTAAGTCTGAAGTCTTTTGTTACCAGAGACAGAGGTGTTGCAGTGATTGAGTTTGAAGTCTTTTGCTACTAAGAGCCAGAGGTATAGCACAAAAAGAAATTTGAAGCCATCTCCCACTGTCTATCAGAGACATATCAGTTGAAATTTGAAACTGCTTTCATGATCAAACAGAAGCATATCAGTCCAAGGTTTTGAAGGCATTTGTCATTATCAATCAGAGGTATGTCATTCCAAAATTGAAGCCATTTTCATTTAGAGCTTGAAGCCATTTCAATCCGAAAGTTAAAGTCATTGTTTGGTGGGTAGAAGAGTGTTAATTTGATATTGAAAAAAAATCATGGGTTTCATCGTAAGGACTGAACCTGTGGGTTCAAAATATTTAGAAGGTTACCCACAATGCAAAGAAATGTTACAACAATAGGATGGCTTCAATTTTTGGAAAAATTTAATGGCTTCCATAAGGAAGTCACTAAAACATTTGCAAGATCATTTCAAGGAACCGAAGTTGAAGTAGGGGATGTCAAGTTTACTGTCACTGAATTTTTTATTGCAGAGGCTACAGGATTGCTCAGAACTGGAGAAAGATGGTTTAAAAATAGAGAATTCCATAATGACTCCTGGAAACAAATTTTAAAATCTCCAAATATGGATGTTTGTGTATTCAAGAAAGGAATTCCCAGTTCTGCATTGAAAAACAAATGGAGAAACATACTACTTCTTTTACAAAAAATTGTTACATGTGAGGGTAGATATGGAACATTTTATGTCTACCACATTAGATTAATGATGCATTTTCTGGGAGAAGACTTAAACCTACCATATTTCTTGCATCAAAGTATGAAGAAGATGGCTTCCTGTGTTCAGAGAAGAGTTCAATTTTTAGAGACAACCCTGTATCATCATGGTTTGGTCAAAATTTTGATTGAGCATCATCTAGCTAAAACAAATGATACATGGGATGATTTCTTGATAAGAAATAATTTTGAAGAAGCAAAAGAACCATCACCTGAACCACAGCCTACAAAGAGAAGTAGGAAATGGAGGGCTTCAAAAGTTGAAATTGACAAACCAGTCCAAGAGAGCAGTGAGGAAATCATTTTAGAGAAGTTGACTCGAATCAAGAGGCAACTTAAGGAAGAGAAGACAATCAAGGAATCTACCACAGAGAAAGGAGAGGGATCCTCTCAACCTAGGAGAAGCCACAGATTAAAGGGAAAACTGAAGAAAACACCAATCAAACAAACAGGGGTAATCAATATAGAAGATGAAGAAACACCCATTGAAGAGGATGATGAAGAGGATTTTTATGAAGGAACCCCTGAAATTGATCCTACTCAACAGGAAATTTATGATTATGTGGAAAATTTAGAGAGGACAGCTTCAGAAAGCAGAGAAAGAACCCCCAGTCCTCCACTGTCTGAAATAGATATATTAAGAAGGGATAGGTATGAGTTGGAATTACTAAATAGACACATCAAAAATGAGAATGAAATTCTCAAAGATCAAATCAAGCTCAAAACTGATATGAACTCAACCTTATCCCTGCATATAGACAAAGTGGAGAGGACCAATAAGAAGTTGAAGACAAGGAACAAAAAGCTAATCAGGGCACTCACCAACCTCAGGTTCAAACTTGTTATCAGGAAAACCAGAAGACCTCTAGCTTCCGGACAAAGGAGAAGAAGGGGATTATATGTCCTTGCAGAAGCCTCTGAATTCATAGGATAATTTGCATGAGGACATGCAAAGAGACAGCAGTGGGGGTATGTTGAGCCTCAAAACTGTGCTTTCCTTCACCTCATTTTACCTCATTTTCCCTTGTCCATTTCTATCTTAAACCCAATTGATCAATAAATATAGTTAAAATTACTTCTAGAATGGTTTACATGACTGAATTGTTGAATTTTGTGATTTTTTCCATTGTTAAGCATTTTGACCGGAACTAGCTGCAGAATGCAGACATTCCGTAGCTAACCGGTGATTCTGCAGCTGCCTTCATGTTTGAGTATGTTCCAGGTGGCCTCTTGAGAAAAACCGCATATGGGCATGATCCACGTCATGTCTACATGGTTTGTTGCTCATCATGGAGGAAGAAATGAATTCTGGGTATGGTTTTGAATGTGGGGAATACATTTATGAAGGAAGACTTCTATTAGGACTGTCTCAGTCCAGATGTCTTTTCTCCTTCACGTAGCCACCTCAAAGAGTCCTAACGTGATTCGGATAAGGAAAGACATTATTCCTAAATTGTTGTAATTATTGTTACGTGCATTTTCTTTATAAACTCTTGGGGAGACCGAGAGCTGTGTTAGAGATTTTATGTTAGATTTGCTGCTAGATTTTGTTTAAACTCTGTGATACATTCCTGAAAACGCAGAGTGTTATGTTCAAACTATTGCATCGTTAATGGAGCAGACAAAGTTATTTTGAAGACGTGATTTAATTTGGAGTTGAATGCCGTCAAGTGGTAGAGGGCCCCTGCCTCTTGCACGGATTTATTTTGCGTAAATTAGATAAGTTTTTCTAGCTGCCTTTACACTTTGCATTTGAATTAATAGTTGTTTTTGTTAGCTACTGTAGTCGTACTCATTCTAACTCTTCCACCAGAAGATACTCTTCCAAAAGACTATAATGATGAATGTTGAATGACTATAGTATTGTAGAATTAGGAGTTGAATTTGTAGTTGTTTTAACTAGCTACTGTAGTTATATTCATTCCAGCTCTTCCACAAGAAGACACTCTTCCAACAGATTATAATGATGAATGATGAATAGCTATAGTACTGTAGGAATTAGTTGTAGTTTTTTCTATTCACTATCATAGTTACACTTGTTCTAATCACTCTTCCACAAGAAGAAACTCTTCCAAGACATGCCAAGTTCAGACCATAGTACATGATAATGAATAGTTGTTCTGTGTTTGTACACTAGTATATCTGATCTACTTTCTCTTAAATGTACTTCTACTCTTACAGGTATCCCTTCATGTGAGTAGAATGTGGATGTGATAACAATTTTCATTTGCTGAGTTCATTTGCTTTCATTTTGCATACAATTACCGTTAAATTAATATACTAGAAAGAACTCTTCAAAATATCACTAATGATGAACCAATAGATTGTGTAACTTCTTAAGAATAGTACATGTTAGTATAGTTAGAGATGCTTTCAGGAGTTTCATTGCATTTTAATTCATGTTGATTACTTTGTTTCATTTTGATGATGACTTCTGAGTTGTTCATTGTTTTGATTTAGTAACATCTTAAGTTCATTCTGAATTCACTTAATTTCACACTTACATCTCCCCCTATTAAGTTTTCATCATTGCACAATAGATTACTCCTGGTTATTTGATTAACAAATGACCTTCATTATTCACAAACATCTTCTTGTTCTAAAAACTACAAATGATCCATAGCCATAGGAACAGAAGACAACATCACTATAAGGTTTGAAATCTCTCTGCAATCTCCTCATCATTTTATAAACAGAGCTCTTCCTCAAAAGAACTACTTTGAAAAAGAAACCAATAACTCTTTGAGTAAAGGTTATGTGATATTCAATTAAATTGCAGAATAGAACTAGGAATTAGTCATAGAATAGATGAGCTTAGAACAAAATGTTGCATCATGGTAAGATTAGTGTTTAACTGTTTAGTTAGAGGATTTGCATATTTAGTGATCATTTTTCAAGTTTAGTTTATGTCATTTGCCTAAGAAGTCATTATCAAGCTTTTGCTTTTATTTATTCATAGTTCAGATTCTGCTTCAGTGATTCCAATTGCATTGGCCATTCCACACATTAGACTTAACTCTGTTTTGATCACCAACCCCTTTCTATTAGTTTTCTAGGCATTTTCATTGTGAACATAAAACACCAAAAGACCAAAAACATCATAAATCAATATAAAAGACCAAAAACATCACAAAACACTACACACAACGCATTAGGAAACAAGCACCTAGGTACATATGGTACACTTCACTTCAGCAGTTTACAAATCCTGGTTGACAATTAAATGAGCTCAGTTTAGGAGACTAGATTGAGACCCAACAGTAGGTATGAAAATGATCTCTTAATACTTTGAGCATGTTGCCAGTTTTAGTTTCAGATTGCCTTTCAAGTCTCGGGATTAGGTGTGGTCCAGACCTCTGTTTGCATAAATCACTGACTTCACTTTGAAATTTCCAACCATAGAAGTTGCAGTAGATCAGATTTCAGAGTTAAGGTCATCCCAATGGATCAGGCCACTAGTTTATGATGTTCTTGACACCTCCTGAAGGAGCTTCCATCCCCAGTTGGAGCCATTGTTAGACTCCTCTATTTCACAGTATCATAAGGTGACTGATTACTTATTATATTTTTCATACTGAAAATAATATTCCATGACTATCATTTATTTTTAGAAAAGAAATGGAGATCCTGGCTATCAAGAGGATCAAATGAATCTATCTTCCATTTAATTCAGTGAAAAGAGGAGAGTGTTGCTGATGAAGTGTGATGGTGAGCGAATTCTATACTACCCTCATTCATTCCATCTACCCTCTTCCTACCCTTCATTTTCTAAATTCTAACACTCCCATGTGCTGAATCCCATTAAAAACCCCCAAATACACATACATAGCCTTTCAGACTCACTACTTTTCAAAGCCCACTTATATTAAAAAGTCTGAAATCCTAGTTCTTCCCGCATTCCGCATCCCACAAGCTTTAACCTTTTTCTTAATTCATTACCAAAAACTTAAAACTTTGCCGATGCGATATGGTAGGACCCACCTAAACCTTTATAAATGGCCAAAAATATGCAAACAAACCTTCATAAGGCCTTTTTCCTTACCTTCTGCTCTTTTCGCACTTGCAAAATTTTAGTGCATTGTATACTGCATTTCGCACTTTTTATAACTTACCTGTAAGCTCCTGCAACTTTAAAATTTTAAGTTGCGATGCGATGCGATCGCATCTCGCGCATCGCAAGTTTCAAAGGTTACCACTGGAGTTAAATGTTAAAATCACTGACGTGCGATGTGTGATGTGTTGGGGCCTGATCGCACTTCATAGATCACAAATGATAAAGGGTAAGTGCCAATGGTGAAAGAAAAACAGGACGACGTGCGATGTGTGATGCCAGGTGGACCCTGAGCGCAAATCGCAAGTTTAGAGGAAAATGATTAGATGCTTCGGTCGGCAACCTATGGTGATGTGGCAGATGACGTGGCATAATGACATCATCCCACACACCGCACATCGCAAGATTTACAAGTTAGCTACCAAGGTAAATGTTAAATTCATCAAAGTGCGATGTGTGATGCAGCTAGGCCAGATCGCAAATCACGCATCGCAAGTTTTAAAGTTTAAAGGGCTATGGAAAAGTTACATTTTGCACCGTGCGAAGTGTGATGGAGGCCTGGATGCGATGTGTTTTTGAAGGCATATTTCAAATAATTTCAAGTCCGTGTGCGGGGCATTTTCTATGTTAAATCGCATCGGAGGAGGGAAAGGATTTTATAACATAAAATTCGTGGAGCACCAGAGCAAGATGGACGACAGTGGGACCCGATCGCAATCATAAGGTGACAAAAATTCAAATCAACAGGATAGAGCGTTTGTAATTTGCTACGGCGGATTTGGAGCCCACTTCAGATCTACAGTGGAGATCCACTTCGTACCACCCCCCAACAATTTCTTGTTAACATGGGAGGGGGGGTCGGAAGTCCATTATTCATGGCTGCCCAAATCCGTGACATGTCGTTCTCTCAATATTTTGCACACCTCCCCTCTATTACCACTTACCACTTCGGGGGGGTCCGGAATACTATTTGTTCTCCGTCAAAACCACTCACCGCCATTTAGTCACTACTGAACCTTACTGTCTTTTGCACCTCATAATTCATATAGCTCTTAAGATCCATTTAGCACAGTTAGCTTCCCCTATGATTTTCCCTTGATCTTGATTTTCCATTCCAGCCTTTGACTCCATCTCCCAATGGAATAGCCTTTGCAGCCCTATCTGTCCAACCACATAATCAATCAAACAAACAACCATATTTCTATAACTATCCTAATATCAGTAGTTGGAATTATCAAGTTACATCATAAAAATAGAGAGAGCCCTTTTTTGAGTCTAGGAAGGCTAGGTCCTAGACTCCAAGTGGTTAGATGTTATGCTTTATAGTTTAGTTTTTCCAATCTTCTAAATTATGGAGTGCTAATAGTCTGCACCTATCAAAAATTATCCTGAGCAGAGTTGCATGGTTCTTCAGTAGACTGTACACCGTTCAATCATCCATGTATACTTATAGGAACTTATGGATATATTCTCTGAATGTTGCTATTACTATCGGTGAAAACACAGCTGGTGCATTCTTTATCCAAAAAAGCATGACATGATAGGCATATGATCCCCATTCCATTGTGAAAGTAATTTTTATTTTGTCTTCTTCTGCTATTCTCACCTGATGATATCCTGAGAAGCCATCTGTGAACGAGTATGCTTCATTTCCCACTACATTGTCAAGAAATTTGTCACTAAATGGAGTTGGAAATGGATCATGAATGCATGCGTTATTCAGACTTCTGTAGTCCACACATACCCTAATTTCTGATTTCTCCTTTTTACTTTGTATCACCATTGGGGTGACCCATTATGCTTCCTCAACTAGTAAAATCAAGCATGTATTCAACATTTTGTCCATCTTTGCTTTAAACTTTTCTTTTACTCTCAGATTCAGGCGTTAAGGTCTATGTTTTACTGGCCTCGCATCTGGTTTTAGGACTATGCGCATCTCCCCCAATTCTCCTTTGATTCCTTTGAGCTCTGCCACTGAAGATGGAATAAGTCTTCATACTCTTGTAGCAGGTCAAATATTTTGTTTGTTGTCTCTGTGTCCCAATAATCTCCGATGGATGCAATTTTGGGCTTCTTTGTGCTTCCAATATTTTGCTTCTTTGTCTTCAAGGGTAACAGGTGCAATCCCTCAGTAGTTGGTTATTCTTGTATCTCTTGTTCCCCTTCCTTTTCTTCAAAGTATAGATGTCTACGATTCTCTAAATAATCATCTTCTATCTCCCGATCTATCCTCTTACATGCTATTGAATCCTTGAATTTATGCTCTGATAAAGATATTTCTTCACACTCGTGAAGCTCTAGGAAGAACAATATTCTTTTAACTGCTTGAAGGGTGTCTGTAACTTGTTTTGTGTCTCCCTTGAAAGAAAATCATTGCATAAATTTCTCTGCAACTATTTCCCAGGTACCTGTTCCTCTCTTCCTCTCTTATGTCAGGTACCAAGCTCATGGAATGGTGTCCAGTGAATGTATGAAGTTGTGTGCCCATAAATATTTTGGATATCCCTCTTTCTTCCACTTATACTCCTAGTTGTTTAGATGTGCTAGGGGATCAACATTCCCTCGGTACTTCTCTTGCAGTTGCGGTCCTGAAGTCACATGAAATCTTGTTCTTAATGCTCTGGAAATATCTTCCCATTGTGAAAGAGAGTTGCGATGGGTTGCCCACCACCTTGCTAAAGTGGATTGTAGTGCCATGTCCATGAGAGGGACTCTATGTTCTATTGGTACTTTGTCTTCCACTTTGGTAATAAATGTATTCACAGCTTGCATATTTGAAGGAGTTGGGTATTCTCTTACCTCTGTACCAATCCAGTTGACTCCATGAATGTTGGCGCATATTCTAGTGTTGATTTCATCCCAAGCTACTTTTGATCCTAGGTCAGAACTTTGAACACTTCTCCAGTTTACTGTTCCTCCTGCTGTAGGATTAATGTAATCTTCTCTCCTTCATGTTGTCATTTGGTAGAGTTGATCTAGAATCTGTGTGTCTTCTCTGTTTTCAACAGTCTCCATGTATCGGGGTCCTTGATACGGGTCCAATGGATGAACTACTCTGACTTCACCATCTTTGAATATCATTAATTCCTTCTTTAAATCAATGACTACATAATTTTCAAAGGCCCAATATATCCCCAGCAAGGCGTGATAGGGATCCTTGGCACCCATGATATCTATTACTTCAAAGTATGTATAGTTCTTTACTTCCGCAACATCAACCTCAACTTATTCTAGACTTCCTATTGGTACAATGTAGTATTGATTTTCCATTCTGAGCTGTATTGGTGAGTATGATAGCTTTGGTTTTCCCAGTGCTTCCCATGTCTTTCGTGGTAAAATTTTGACATCTAATCCAAGATCTAGCATTGTGTCTCTGATTTGGAATCCTGCAACTTAAGTGTTTACGTGGAACTCCTTTCCAGTCCTTCTCTTATTTCGTTTTACCCTTCTTATATATTTTTTCAGTTGAGTTACCTGAATCTCCGGGTCCTGATCCTCATTGCATGACCATTTCTAGATTTTTCTTTAATTGTTCCAACATCTGTCTATTGTTTACAATTTTCAGGAACAATTGGAACCACTCTTCTATAGGTGTGTGCGTATGGATTATCTTTCCTCCCTCACTATATTGTTGCAGAATTTCCATACTCTGATGTCTTCCTATATATGAGAATGTTTCTAGTGCTTCTTTAAATTACAGCTTCTGTCGGTCTGAGTTGAAAGCTTGCTTTGGGGATGCAGGTTTTATTAGCTTTATTGGGTCCATGACTTGTGCATCCTCTCCTGTCTTCTTCCCTCCTTGTGTGACTATAGCTACACTTTGCAGAGGCTGAGTCTCTACTATCCTTGGTTATGCATTAACCAGGTTAGCTCCCCCTTGTATGGCTCTCTCTTCCCACCTCTTAATCAACTTTGGGAAGTCTTCAGTAGTATGTGCATTGAATTTGCATTGAGAGAACCATGGTCTCCTGGGTAGCAGACATTCTCTCGCTACATGACCTTCCTGATCACACTTATAACACCTTAATATTCCTCTTCCTCAAGTTCTACTACCTCTCATTCCTCCTCCTCGCCCCCTTGGAGTCTCATTTACTCTATAGGACAACCTTTCTAATCATTCTTCCAATGCATCATGGGCTCTGTATTTCTCCCTATTATGAGTTGTAGAGGCACAAAATTCACAGTAAACATTGTTTGGAACATTTGAGTATTTTTGCAGAATTGGACACAGTCGTGGAGGATGACCAATACCTTTACATATTTTGCAGCATTCTACTGTTGTTTGATTCTTTTGATTGGGGAACCCTGAGAAGTAAGATTTCGGTAGGTATAGCACTTGAGTATTTATCTGCGCAACTCCACCGACTGGTGGGGCCCACTATGTTCTGGTCGCTGAAGTTCCAACATTTTCTCCCAGCAACCTTGAACATTCTTTGGATATGTGTCCTTCCATCAACCAGTGTGTGCACCACACGTTGGGCCTTGCGGGTCGTATCGGTTGAATATCTTTCAGTTTCTCCTTCAAACTGGCTATTTGATGTTGGATTCCTAGTATGCATGGATCTTGTACCACTTCCCCTCCTTTGAACTCCTGCGGGTATCACACCATTTCTTCTATTTTCATTGCTTGCTCGAGAGCATCTTAAAGGGTATTAATATTTTGTTGTGTCAACGGTGTCCTTCTCAACAGTAGGAGTGCTTTGATGAACCAGTCCCACTAGTGAGTTGGATAGATTAGGTAACTTAGCTTTCCAATCGTGTCTTTAAATCTTCTCAGCAAATCCCAAGCTATTTCTCCTTCCTGCTGTTTGATTTCCCATAGCTCAGAAAATCCTTGTTGATTCATCTGAGGTAGCTTGAATACTTGGACGAATTCCTTCTTAACATCATCTATTGCTGGGTTTTGGTGTGCTTCTGACCTTTTGATGAACCAATGCAAATCTCTTTCCCTTAATGTGGTTTGAAACTCAATTAACTTGAATGCATCTGGTGTTTGTCGAGCTCTCCAAATTGCTTCACAGAGATACCAATTTTGTTCTACATCGTCGTTACCTTTTCCAGAGAATTATGGGTATCAGGTGAATGATCCCACCATATTTCCCTGTGTTGGTGGTACTAAAACAAAACCTCTGCTTCTCGGCTAAGAGATTCTACTACCAACATTGTTGCTAGTAGATATCTATTCTGTGGATTTAGTACTACTTAACTTGCTAAACTCCTGTAACTTAATAAAGAACTTATTAGGTGGATGATAGAGTAACAGGGGAACGTTAGGACAAGTTCTACTTGAAACTTGGGGAATAGGATTACCTTGCATTATGGTTTTTAGCCTCTCTTGGAATAGTTGCCCCATTGCAACATTCAACTCCACATCAGACTCCTCCTCGGAGCGTGCATCCTCCTCATTGGAATTTTCTCCCTTTTCTCTTCGGGCTGGCCTCCTATAAACTTGCCTAACTTCCTTAACGAACCCTTCCATTCCTTGGGGTCCCATCTGACCTTCTCTTTCCTCTGTCATCTGTGGCACCTTTTCCTTATTTTTTCGATTCTTCTCCTACTTCTCAAATTCTCGTATTACCCTTTCCCGCCACTTCTGAGGAATCTGCACCCTCCGATGTGATCTCTGCTCTCTCATCCTACTGGAGGTTTCGTCATCCATATTCCTATTCCCCCTTTTTCCTTAATCGTATAATATTTCCCTCAACTACTTCCCCCAGTACTGGTTGTTTAAGCCTCCATCACAGGATTTTGGAATGACATCAGGCCCTCGTCCACCATTAGAGCTTTAATCCAAAATGAGATTTCTTTCAACAATTCTCCCCGCAACCCAGATCTAAATATTTCTTCTTATTTTGAAAAATATTGGTGGCACTCAGCTGCAAATTCTATAATGTACCCCTCCAAGGTAGTTTGTACCCAAAAATCTATTGCTCGGGTTAGATATGTATCTAGCCTATGTAGCGCTGCTAGATCTATGTGCATCCAACTGCGATAGACTCGACATAATCCTTCAGGGAGTGATTTGATTTGGAGTCTTCGTAACCAATTGTAAAGCTCTTTGGGAAATTTTCACCCAAAAATTTCATACAATTCACTCGCATAGTTAGAACACAGGACTCGATCCTTGACAGCCTTTTCCCTCTACTGCCAAAGCTTTGCTTGTTCCAATATGAACTGATCTATGTGCTTGTACCACTAGCTACGTAGTTCCTCCTCATAGATCCTTGATACCATGTTCTATCTTCTAAATAAATTTTCAGGTCCTAGCAATGGATCCATTTGTTGGCGAAAAAGGAGGTCTTTGTGCAAGACCCAGGTTCAGGCTTGAGGCCAACAAGGTTTTCGCTGTAGTCTAGGACAACGCCGACATTTTCGCCTGAGGCGTGCCATGACCTTATTGAGATTAGAGGCTAGATCATTGACGTCGAGGAAATATTACTAACACAGATCATATTTATGAGCATACAAAAGACACATATGTATCTCAACTCTAAGAAGTAAGTTATCATTCATAACTACATGTTCAAAGTACCGAATTAAAATTTTAAAATAGGCATACATTCACCATAATCAATCAAGCATCGACCAATTCATAATATACAACACATCAACAGTCTGATTCCATTAACTTGACTAGAAACAACATAAACATACTCTGCAGAGTCTATTACAGTTCAGTTTAATACAAAAGGCTCTGTAGAGCTCTCCCTAGGCTCTACTCTCCTATTAGCCTCTCTCTCTCACTGACTAATTAAATCCAGACTCACTTCTTTCCTGCCTATTTGTTCCTTCCGATTGACACTATCAGTCCTTACCCCTTTTGTGCTCATTTTTTCCCTTGCGCTCCATTGCTTTTTGTTTCTTCTTCATCACTGGGAGTTCTATTTTTTGTTCCTTGTCTCCCATCTCTGCCATTTGTGTCATTATCTGTCTATGCCCCACCACCTGCCTCCAATTTATTCTGACTACACCCATGGTATTCATCCACCCATGGTATTTATCCACCCATGGTATCTGATATGGATTCGTTGTGAAAAAATACCCAAATTCCAAAAAAAAATCAATTGAATCGCAGTTCGGATGAGGGAGAAATCGTTGATTTAAATTAGCTGTGTTGTAGAATATTTTTTGACAGTAGTTCATGGAAGATGACTCTCCTATCCTTTTTTACAGTTTTTGTGTAACGTTTTAGAAAATTTATTGCAGATATGAGCTCCTCTTGAAAAATAACCCAATTTAAAAAAAAAAATTGGTCGAATCGGATTTTAGATGAGAGAGATATCGTTGATTTAAAATCAACTATTTTTTTTCAGAACTTTTGTGACGGTGGGAAAATTGCAATGTGACTCTAGGTTTCCATATTATCCAAATAGGGATTCCAATCACATAGGAAGATGCAGAATGGTCATTATGTTTCCAAAAACATGTTATAATAAATATTTTGAGTTATTTTGATCGAGTTATTCCCATTTTAAATTTGGAGCAGCATTCAAAACGGGTTCCCTTTGGAGAGGTGCCCTCCCACCCTTATTTAGTAGGCACCTAATTCACATTCATCAGTTTCATCATAGCAACATCTAGCTTGGGTTCTTTGGAGACATTCCCTCCTAGCCCAGGCTATGTAGGCACCTACTACTTCATCAATAGTCACCATCATGGTTATGGGTCAAATTCACAAAATCCTTGTCATCGAAATCCATTTGCTAGGCCGCACACTGTTAGTATCTCTATCCTCAGATATTCGTTTTTCATGTTTATGGGTCATCCAAAAACCCACACTTCATCGAAGTCCATTTGCTAGGCTGCATATTGTTAGCATCACCATTGGTCACAAGCATTACAGGGTATCTCTATCCTCAGATATTCATTTTTCATGGTTATGGGTCATCCACAAACCCACACTTCATCGAAGTCCATTTTCTAGGACGCACACATTCAGTATCACAGTTGGTCACAATCATTATAGGGTATCTCTATTCTTGGACTTGTTGGGAAAAATACTGAGAGGGGGGGGTGAATCAGCATTTATAACTTACAAAACACTTTTACTTTTTCCTTACTGATTTCTATACGCGACTTTAATGAACCCAACTAGCGTATACACGTGGAAATCCTTAAGAAAACTTGCATATGAATATCGACTAGAGATATTATTATGCAGATAATTCTTTACTTAGATCAGTGCATCATTCATTCATCGAATGTTTAGTAAGCAGTAAGCATGTGCAGTAAGAACAGAATAAATCATCACACATAAGAAACACACATGAACACCAGGATTTAAGGTGGAAACCCAAGGTGGGAGAAAATCACCACCGCTGTCATCTCTGTCTTCAATATTTATTATAAAGAAAACTGCTTACAATCTTGTATTGGTGCAGACTCATACCAGCATGCAGGCACCCACCTGCAGAAGGCTATAACCTTCTCTCGTTCTCCAACTACTACTAGAAGGGAGATCTAACCCCCTGATCTCATTTATCAGCCACTCCTGGAAGGGAGCTTCAACCCCCTGATTAGAATACCAACTTCTACTGGCAGGAACCTTCTACTTCCACACTGAAGGCTTCAAACCTCAGAACCACTGCAGACCATGTTTCATCAATTTTCACACTAGATCACACAGCTTCAACAGAACTCTTCATAAATATAAACACTAATAAACTTTACCCAATACTTCAATCAGAATAGTGAGATCATTGTAACCAAAACACAGTAATAACCCAGATTTAAGAATTAGTATGCAAAAACAGACTCAACCCTGAACATTCATCATCTTAAAATGCATACACTACTTTGCTTCTCTGAACCCGCATGTATACGTGCTTTCCTTCACACCAACCTGCATATAGATATGTAAATACTGTTTTTACAAATCTGATCAGTCTCAGATCCATATCTGAGGCTTCCAGTCAGACATCTTTCCAAAATTGTAGAACCCTTATTCAATCAGTCATTATTAACCATAATTACTCACTCATTGATCATATTTGTACACATTCAACTTAGCAACATATGCATTATTCAAACAAACTATATCTACATGAAGAATTCATTGATAGACAACAGAAATACAATAGAAATACAACAGCATTAAACAGATAACCACTTCAGCAAGCTTCAAAAAATCCTAACTTTCATACGCGCATTTTATGATACAAAGCCGCGTATATACACACTTTCACCAAGATGAACTAGCGTACAGATCTGTAAATATTAAATTTGCAGAATGTTTTAGATCTATAGAATTACCTAGATTTCTTCACTTCACCTCAGAAAACATGCGCCAGGTCACTAATCCAAACATCTCATCATTAGATCATGCAAGTACATAGTCTTTTTAGGTCTAGAGATCCTGATCCATCATTGTATCCAAGGGTTCATTATAGATTCAGATCTACCAATAAAACAGAGTTCATCCCATGCAGATATACTTTAGAGAGAAGTATTTAGTAACAACCCTTACACATGCACACCTTTGCACTATGATCTTCTTCTCCTTATATGGGTTTAGCCTTTACCAATACCATGAGTCAAAACCACACAACTGCCGATGGTATTATTGGACAGAATCAATTAGACGACACAACACTCAATACTATGGGCTAATACCATGATAATGCCCCCTGGTATCATCCTTTTAGAGCGCAAAACACATACGTGACTTGGATCGTTCTTATCAACGTGTATAGATGACTTGGCCTTTACAAACCCGCACATAGAACCTGCAATATGAAAATTAACCAATCTTCTGCTGGACATTACACATTTCTTCTGATAAATTACTGAGCTTCTCCAAAATACATATACTCCATATTTTACCATTGTGTTGCCATCAAGGACAACATATTAAGACATAAGAATAATATTTCCAACAGTCTCCCCCTTTCGACTTGATGGCAACCATGATGGTGTTTTATCACCACAACAAATAGATACATTAAACATAACCATTATTCAGACACCCAAAATACTCCCCCCCTTTGACATCAAGGGCAAAGGGCACTATTTTGACCATGCTCACCATAAGATCATGCTGAATCTTCAAACAGATTTTTCAATGAAGTACATGAATCTATAACTCAGCCGAGTATGACCTTTCCTATCACCAAGGACTCATACTTACATCAATGATCCAACCAAGTGGAATTACATATTTGACTCAACTACCCAACCAAGTGGGTTTACAAATTTGAACAAGTCCTTACATGACTAAATATAACAATTTTACATCATAGGTCTCAACATGACCTTTTCATCAAATTACAGAAATGACTTTGTATAACCATGACCAAAATAATCTCAAACAAGAGATCATAATACAACAATCAATCAGAATGCCAACAATGCATCCTTTTCAACCAAGGCAGGTGCTCCCCCTAGGCTTGTGCATCCTGAACACTTTCAACAACCAATTCATCAAAGCATCTTCATCAAGGAAATAAGTGTCAAAGAAAGGTACAGAATATGAATACTGAAACAACAACAGATATTACCCAACAACACCCCAGACTGTTCTGAAAGTTTACCCGGAGAATATTTGTTAGCAAAAACCATACACGGTTTTATGCACAGAAACTCACGTATATACGTGATTCACCTTTATGCAACCAGTGTATCAAATTTAAACTTATGAAATTGAGCAGATTTGATCAGAGAGGCAGAGACAACTCCCAGCTTTTGTCTGAGATATTCGAATGCTTCCCTGAGAAGAGGTTTAGTAAATATATCGACAAATTTTTCTTTGGAGGGAACATACTCCAATTTAACCTTTCGTTCAAGCACTTGTTCACGTAGGAAGTGATACTTGATAGGAATGTGCTTGGTCTTAGAATTCATAACAAGATTCTTTGAGATACTAATGGCACTTGCATTATCACATAAAATGGAGATGGGAGGTGAACATTTGATTTGAATGTCTTATAAAGTTTGCATTATCCAAAGGAGTTGTGTGCAACATGATGTGGCAGCCACATATTCTGCTTCCGATGTAGATAAGGAAATAGAACCTTGTTTCTTGTTGAACCAAGATACTAATCGGAGCCCCATATAGAATGCACCACCACTAGTGCTTTTTCGATCACCAACATTTCCAGCCCAATCCACATCTGTGTAAGCATGAAGAGTGAGATCAACATTCTTTGGATACCATAGACCAAAGTCTTGAGTTCCTTGTAGATTTTTTAATATTATTTTTACATCCTGAGGGTGAGACTCTTTTGGATTGGCTTGGAATCGTCCAACAATCCCAACTGCATGCATAATGTCTGGTCTTGTCTCAATTAGATAAAGTAGACTTCCAGTCATGGATCTATATTCTGGTTGATTCATCGTGGGAGAATCATCATGAGAATTGAGGTTACATCCAATTACCATTGGCTTACTCACAGGTTTGCAGTCTTCCATCCCATACTTCTTCAGAATTTTCTTAAGATATTTTTCTTGAGATAAAAATATTCCATTTTTTTCTTGTTGTACACTGTAAGCCAAGAAAGAATGTTAGTTCCCCTAATAAAGACATTTCAAATTCTTGCTGCATAACAGAAGAAAATTTCTGACTCATGGACTCTTCATTACTTCCAAAAATGATGTCATCAACATATACAACTACAATCAATAATTTATCATTCTCAATTTTTGTGTATAAGTTACTATCAACATATCCCTTTGAAAAACCTTGATGATGAAGATATTTTTCAAGGAGATAGTACCATGCCCTAGGAGCTTGTTTGAGACCATATAAAGCCTTTTTAAGTTTGTAAACAAGTTTTTATCATTTCCCAGAATGAATCCTTCTAGTTTTTCTATATAAAATTCTTCTTCTAAATCACCATTGAGGAAAGAAGATTTAACATCCACTTGATAAACTTTGAATTGTTGAAAGCTTGAAAAAGCAAGAAACATTCTTATGGCTTCAAGTCTAGCTACAAGATCAAATGTTTCTTCAAACTCTATACCTTCTTGTTGAGCATACCATTTACAAACAAGTCTAGCTTTGTTTCTATTAACATCTCCATTTTCATTTAAATTGTTTTTGAATATCCATTTTGTTCCAATAACATTCTTATCATGAGGTCTTGGAACCAATTCCCAAGTATGATTCTTTTCAATCTGATCAAGTTCTTCATTCATGGCTTGAATACAACATTCATATTTATTAGCTTGATTTACATTTTGTGGTTCAATAGTGGATAAGAATGCCAGATAACTAGGGGATCCTACAAGGGCTCTTCTTGTTTGGACACCTGATCCCTTTTCTCCCAAAATTTGGATTCTGGATGATTCTTTTGAACATACCTGGATGGAGCTTTTTCAGATATACTTCTTCTAGTGCTTCATTGGATTCTCCTTCTATATTTTTGTTATTTGATGAGGGAAAATATACATCATCATCATCTTCATTTGTTATTGTTCTTTCCCTTTTAGGAGCTGTGAGAGACTTTTCAATTACAACATCAATACATTCAACAATCTTCTGAAGTATTTTATTGTAACATTTATATGCTTTACTTCTAGAAGAGTAACCAAGAAATACTCCTTCATCTTCTCTAGGCTCAAACTTACCAATTTTTTCATCATTGTTCTTGATAAAACATTTGCTTCCAAAAACTCTAAAATGATTTACAGTGGGAAGATTACCATACCAGAGCTCATAAGGAGTTTTATCAATTTTCACAAGAACATGAGCCTTGTTTTAGCATGAGCCATCTGTTGAACTGTTCTATTCATTCTTTCTGCCATGCTATTTTTTTGTGGGGTTCCAGGTACAGAAAACTGTCTTTTATGCCCTAATGTTCACAAAAATCAAAGAATTCATCTGATATATATTCTCCTCCTTGGTCAGATCTAAGACATTTGATTTTTAGATCTAATTCATTTTCAACCAGAGCTTTGAAGATTTGAAATTTTTCAAATGATTCATCTTTATGTTTTAGTAAACCGATCCAACACATTCTAGAGAAGTCATCAATCTATAGAATATAGTATTGTTCTCCACAAGGTGAATTTTTCCTTATAGGTCCACATAAATCAGTATGTATAAGTTCAAGAGGCTTACTTGTTGATCCTTATTTGGCATTGAATTGCACCCTGGTTTTCTTACCGAATTGGCATGATTTTCATATGGTACTTTCAGGTAGAGTGATGCTGGGTAGATCAGGAACAACTTTGAGTCTGCTAGATTTTCTTATTTGAGAGAAGCTCAAATGTCCCAATATTCTATGCCATAGCCAATTTTATGAAGATTTACCTTAGTAGCATTTCTCTTGGCCCCCTTTAATATATATAGAGTGCTTGGTGTTCTGGTTCCTTTTATTACCATTTTTCATGTGTCAAGTTCACGTACTACACATTCTTTTGAACTAAAGACAAATTCATTTCCTTGATCACACATTTGACTCACACTCAATAGGTTATGCTTTAATCCATCCACATACATAACATTGTTAGCTTTCACTTTTTCTTTAAGAAATAAAAAACCTTTTCCTTTAATGACAACAGGTGAGCCATTTCCAAAGGTAACATTATTTTCCTTCTCTAGAGAATTGTATGAAAGGAGTTTATTTTTATCACCTGTCATGTGTTTTGAGCATCCGCTATCAATGTACCATTGATTTTATTCCCCTTTTGCAAATAAAACTATGCCACAACTTTCAACCTGCAAGTCCTTTCTCCATACCTTGTATTTTGAAGGAATATTCTCTTTTGGCTGAAGTTTGCTCCTGCATTCAGATTCTTCATGTCCAAATTTATTGCAATAAGAACATTCAATTTCATTTTTAAGAGGAGAAAAGTTGTTATAAGTATTCTTCTTTATTCCAGTCTCATTTCTTTTCTTCCTTGCTTCTCTGGTCATGATGGTTTTGTATGCAACACATTGAGCATCTTTATGACCAAAATTATGACATGAGAAACATTGTCCTTTAAAGAAGAAATTTCTGCAATCATGAAATCTTCTATTTATGTTTACCTGCTGATTGATATTTCTACTATTGTTCTTCCTCGTATTGAAGAGATCATGCTTTACTTGTGTAGTCTCTTTGTTCTTTTGCTGAGTGAAAAAATGTTGTTGGCTGGATTTAGCTGCATTTAGATAGTTCGGTGCTAAAGACTGAGAGGATTCTCTGATATATCCAAGACCCATCTTTACAAGAGGAGAGCGTTGTACCTTGATAATTTCATCCAAGGTTTCAGATCCTTTAGAAAATCTAAGATTTAAAGTTTTCACTTTCTCAATTTCCATTCTTAGACTTACTATTTCACATTCTAATTTCTCATTGTGCTTCTCCTTTTCTATAAGTTTATTCTTTAGAGTATCTATGGAAATTTTGCTTTCTTCCAAACATATTTTGAGATGATATATTTTTTCAAGAAAATCATTTTCTTCTAATGCATCCATAAAAGCATCTTTAGTCTCACTAGAGTCTTTTTCAAAAGCCATGAGCAGTCTAATATCTTGATCAGATTCTCCTTCTTCACTATTTGATAGACCATCACTATCTTCATGAGTATAATAGCTTTTTATATTGATAAAATGTTTCTTATTTCCTTTTGCCACTTCCTTTCCCTTTTCATAGTTATCTTTATGGGGACATTTAGCATCATAATGAAAAAATCTTCCACAAGAAAAACATTTAAAATGAAGCTTACCTCTGAACCTTCCAGTGCCAAGTTGTAGCTTCTTTACAAAATTTATCTCATCTTCTTCTGAAACATACCCTCATCCTTCTTGTTGTTCTACTTCCTTTCTTTTTGTAGCAGCTCTAAAGACATCTTCTTTGACTTTAGATGGACCTCCTTTCCTCATTTCACATATATTCAGAGTCCCATGAAGTTGAAAAATAGTAAGAGTTTGTAGATCCTGCTTCTCTTCAATAGCAGACACTTTTGACTCGAATTTAGGAGTTAGAGATCTTAGAACCTTTTCTACTAGAGTAGTGTCAGTTATGGTTTCACCGAGATTTCTCATACGATTTACAATATCATCCACATGTAAAAAGAAACTAGCAATGCTTTCCTCATTATGCATTCTAAGTTTTTCATATTGAATTCTGAGAGTTTGGAGTTTAGCACTTTTTACCTTGGCATCACCTTCATAGCTTAGAATTATTTTGTCCCATATCTCCTTTGTTGTATTCAACTATATGAATTTGAAAAATTTTGATTCAGTCAAACTTCCCAATAATGCATTGACTGCCTTTGCATTGGTTTCATAGTCCTTTTTTGCGGCTGGATCTGTATGAAATGAAGTTGGAAATTGATAACCTACTTCAACTATAGCCCATACATCTACTCCAAGATACTGAAGATAGGATCTTGTCCTTGTCTTCCAAAATATTAAATTGTTTCCCTTGAAGGGAGGAGGCCTGACAAATGTTGTCCCATATTGATTACTCATCTTAGCTGATCTTCCTTCTAGCGGTTAAGATTTTTCAGAAGGCCCTGGCTCTGATACCAATTGTTGGGAAAAATACTGGGGGGGGGTAAATCAGTATTTATAACTTACTAAACAATTTTAATTTTTCCTTACTGATTTCTGTAAGTGACTTTAATGAACCCAACTAGCATATACACGTGGATATCCTTAAGAAAACTTGTGTATGACTAGAGATCTTATTATGCAGATAATTGTTTACTTAGATCAATGCATCATTCATTCATCAGATGTTTAGTAAACAGTAAGCATGTGTAGTAAGAACAAAATAAATCATAACACATAAGAAACACACATGAACATCAGGATTTAAGGTGGAAACCCAAGTCGGGAGAAATCCACCGTTGTTGTCATCTATGTCTTTAATATTTATTATAAAGAAAATTGCTTACAATCTTGTATTGGTGCAGAATCATACCAGCATGTAGGCACCCATCTGCAAAAGGATGAAACCTTCTCTCGTTCTCCAGCTACTATAGGAAGGGAGTTCCAACCCCCTGATCTCGTTTACCAGCCACTCTTGGAAGGGAGCTTCAACCCTCTGATCAGAATACCAGCTTCAACTGGCAGGAACCTTATACTTCCACACTGAAGGCTTCAACCTCATAACCACTGCAGGTGATGTTTCATCAATTTTCACACTGGATCACATAGCTTCAACACAAATCTTCATAAATTTCAAAAATAATAAACTTCACCCAATACTTCAACCAAAACAGTGAGATCATTGTATCCAGAACACAGTAATAAACTAGATTTCAAAATCAGTATGCAGAAACAAACTCAACCCTGAACATTCATCATCTTAAAATAAATACGCTACTTTGCTTCTCTTAACCCGCATGTATACGCGCTTTCCTTCACACTAACCTATGTATAGATCTGTAAATACTATTTTTACAGAATGTGATCAGACTCAGATCCAGATCTGAGGCTTCTAGTCAGACATCTTTCCAAAATTGTAGAACCCTTAATCAGTCAGTAATTATTAACCATAATCACTCAATCATTGATCATATTTGTACACATTCAATTTAGAAACATATGCAGTATTAAAACAACCCAGATCTACCTGAAGAATTCATCGGCAGACAACAGAAGTATAGTAGCATTAAACAGATAACCACTTCAGCAAAGCTTCAGAAAACCCTAACTTTCATATGCACCTTTTATGAGACAAAGCCGTGTATATATGTGCTTTCACCAAGACGAACTAGCGTATAGATCTGTGAATATTAAATTTGTAGAATGTTTTAGATCTATAGAATTACCCATATTTCTTCACTTCACCTCAGAAAACATGCACCAGGTCACTGATCCAAACATCTCATCATAAGATCATGCAAGTACATAATATTTTCAGGACTAGAGATCCTAATCCATCATTGTATCCAAGGGTTCATTATAGATTCATATCTACCAATAAAACAAAGTTCATCCCACGCATATATACTTCAGAGAGAAGTATTCAGTAACAACCCTTACACATGCACACCTTTGCACTATGATCTTCTTCTCCTTATATAGGTTTAGCCTTTACCAATACCATGAGTCAAAACCACACAATTGTTGATGGTATTATTGGACAGAATCAATTAGACAACACAACACTCAATATTGTGGGCTAATACCATGGTAATGCCCCTTGGTATCATCTTTTTAGAGCGCAAAATGCATACAGGACTTGGATCGTTCTTATCACCGTGTATACGCGACTTGGCCTGTACAAACTCGCGTATAGAACCTGAAATATGAAAATTAACCAATATTCTACTGGACATTACACATTTCTTCTGGTAGATTACTAAGCTTCATCAAAATACATATACTCCATCTTTTACCAGAGAGTTGCCATCAAGGACAACATATTAATACATAAGAATCATATTGCCAATAGGATCTTTGTCATCACAGTTATGGGTTAACCACACAAAACCCTTCTCTTCAGTGGCTCTTCTTATTCAACAAAGGCTTCTTAGGAGGGAAATTAACGTAATGGGGATCATTGCTTCTTAAGGAGGGAGGAATGATCCGAATGGAAAGTGGCCTACACCCATGGTATTCATCCACCAATGGTATTTGTCCGCCCATGGTATTGTAAGTGACATCTATCGATTCTATTCATTCGTCCATGGTGTGTATCCACCCATGGTATTCATCCACACATGGAATTTACCCATGGTATTATAAGTGACATCCACCCATGGTATTCATCACGCATGGTATTTATCCACCCATGGTATTGTAAGTGACATATACCCATGGTATTTACCCACCCATGGAATTTACCTGTGGTATTGTAAATAAAAAAGGCTATAAGTAACAAGTCACATTTTGTAAAAGGATAGATTTCCCACAACAATTTAGGTTTTAAAATTATTCTCTGTTTTATTAAGAATAACTTCTTTATGGTTTTTTTTATTGTGTGTCCTCTCTTTTCTTTTGGCATTTCAATTTTTCAGATCTTAGGGGCCTCCCCCCAGGATCCAGATCATTGGTATCAGATTCAGGTTATGACTCTATCAGAATAAGGGTTTGAAGCATATTTTAGTTTCAAATTTTTGCATTAAACTTCAACAAACTTCATGCAAGTGCCACAACCTCCACGGAACACTTTATTGGGCCAAGAAGGAAGATTTTTTTTTCTTTTTTTGCAAGAATTTTTATTGGGCGGTGAGTTTGCAAATCTGATATGAAACTTTTGGTGCAAAATTTACAAAAACAAATAACAGATCTAGATTACTTGTGAAAAAATGCTCAAATTCAAAAAAACAATAAGTCGAATCAGAGTCTGGATGAGGCAGGTATCGCTGATTTAAAATCAACTGTGTTGAGGAAATTTTTATGAAGAAAATTCATGGATGGCGGCTCTCCTATCATTTTTTATAGTTTTTGTGCAGCATTTCAGAAAATTGATTTCCAATATGAGCTCCTCTTGAAAAATCACCCAATTTCAAAAAACAAATTATCTGAATCGAATTTCGGATGAGGGATATATCACTGATATAAAATCATCTATTTATGACCGAACAATTGCACCATGAATATGAATTTCTAGAGTGTCTTGATAAGGATTCCAATCACATATGAAGATGCAGAACGATCATTATGTTTCCAAAAACAAGTTATAATAAATGTTCTATGTTATATTGACCAATTTATACCCATTTTAAATTTGGAGCATTATTCAGAGCATGTTTCCTTTGGAGATGTTCCCTCCCACCCCGATTTAGTAGGCACCTTCTTCACATTCATCAGTTTCAGCATAGTAGCATCTGGCTTGGGTTCTTTGGAGAGATTACCTCCCACCCCAAGCTGTTATTTTCTCAACAATCAACATCAGGGTTAGGGTTCAACCACGTGAAATCCTTGTCATCGAAGTTCATTTGCTAGGTCACACACTATTAATATCACAATTGGTCACAAGCATTACATGGTCATCCACAAACCCACACTTCTTTGAATTCCATTTTATAGGTCGCACACTGTTAGCATCACAGTTGGTCATAAGCATTAGAGGGTATCTCTATCATCGAGTCTTCATTTGCCATGGTTATGGGTCATCCACAAACCCACACTTAATCGAATTCCATTTTCTAATCCGCACACTATTAGTATCACAGTTGGTCAAAAACATTATAGGGTATCTATATCCTCGAATCTTCATCATCATGGTTATGGGTTAACCACACCAAACCCTTCTCTTCAGTGGCTCTTCATATTCAAAAAAGGCTTCTCAGGAGGGAACTTCAAGCAATGGGGACCATTGCTTCTTAAGGAGGGAGGAGTGATTCAAATAAAAAGTGGCCTACACCCATGGTATTCATCCACCCATGGTATTTATCCACCCATGGTATTGTAAGTGACATATGTTATCACTCCATAATTTTTGAGGTTGCAGAGAAAATCACAGAGGTGACCTTAGAACCATTTTGGAAATTGGGAATCTAGCCCTTCCAGTTTTAGAGAGGGGTCTCTCTTTATAATTTAGATTTGTTTGACTGGAGGTGTTAGGCTAGATATTAAGTTCAGGTGTGGGTTTTTTGTGTTGTATGGTTGAAACTGTGAAGTTAGGTCATTGGGAAAATGGAGTCACAGGTTTATATCGATCAAATACATAATTAACAGGCTAACCTTACAGGGTAGGGTAGGAAAATTCACCGGATCCTTTAAGATCTGAGATGCGGAGGAGAGGAAAATATTTTAGAAATCCAACTAAAAATAGAGCAGAATTCTGATTTTAATATTCAGTGGAAAACATAAAAAATAGTCTTAAGCCAGAGACAAAGTGTACATTTAAATAATTTATGTACTTTATCTTCTTAGAATAATTCATATTTTAGAAAAACATATGATAATAGAGAGAAAAAAAATAGATAAGGAGGGATGCACTCACTAGTACATTTGGTCAAAATTCTGACACTTAAGTTCCGACACTTTTGTCATATTGTCGGAAATTTCCCCAATTTTTATCAATTTTTCAAATCCCGCCAACAACCATCGCTATATCGACGTTTAGGGACATCGTTGCTTTTGCGAAGTTTATGAATGTCGTCAGAAATGCGACATTCTAAACTATGCGTTGGTATTACGACATTTTTGGGACAAAACGTTGGAAATGCGACGTTTCTAATATATGCGTCGGTATTGTGACCGTTTGGAGAAAACGTCGGTATTGCGACATTTCTAAAATATGTGTCGGTCTTGCGACGTTTTGCTCCAAAGCGTCGCAAGACCGACACATATTTTGGAAACGTCGTAATACCGACGTTTCTGAAATATGCGTCGGTCTTGCGACGGTTTGGAGCAAATGTCGTTAATGCATTAATATTTCATTCAAACATTTTTGTATATAGTTTCAAATTATTTCTATGTAAAAATATATATAACAAATTATTTCTATTGTTTAAACTGTAATTCAAACACATACATATAATTAGCTCAAATTTTAATTTAAAATGCAAATTATATTAATATAATTTCACATTTAAATATATTTTTTCTCATTAATATATAAATATAAATTTATTTTTACATATAATGTTATAATATAGTTTCAAAATAAACATCACATTAACAATTTCACATTCAAATATATTTTTTAAATAGAGTTTTAATTTACCTTTATATATAAATATAAAATAGAATAAAAATTTTGAAAAATAAATATCTAAAATTATTATAGAATTCACACTGCATTTCAAATATATTAACAATTATATTTTAAATATAGTTTTTTATATAGTTTTGAAATAAGTTATTAGATTGGTGAATAAAATTAATTACATTTGAATTTTTTCTAATTTCTTTTTTGGTAAATTAATTTCATGAGATTCACAAATCTCAAGTCAAATTTAAACCAGCTAAAAAAAAACTCTAATAATTTCATGAAAATCATCTAAAAAATTATTGAAATATCAAACTTGACAGTAGACCAATATGGGTTTAGTTAGTTTTATGAGGATCATGTTGGAAGTTATGTTGTTAATTTACATAGAACACCACTTTTTTTTGTATAATATTTTTAGTTTCTATTTTTTTATCTTTATCTTCACGATTCTAATATGTTAAGCTTTCTTTTATACCACATACATTTAAATTATATAAATTTATACATTTATAAAGAGTTATAATAGAAGCATAATAGTTCAATAAAATATAAAAGTTAAATAGTTGGGGTGGCGGGAGGGGGAGGGGGAGAGATTCTCCTAAATCCTGATGGAATATGAAAAATAAAGTACTTATGGGGGCTAGTCCAAAGAATGAACAATATCACATAAATGTATGGGCCTCTTCCAGGTCTCCAATTGGCTAATGATCGAGATGTCTCTAAGTTAGTGATCTTGGGGGATTCCCTTATCACTATTCAACACCTTCAAAGAGGTTTTCTCCTGAAGAACAACAATTTATCCCTCCTCCTTAGAAAAATCAACAGTACCCTAAAATAATTCTCTCAAAAGGCTTATTACCACATTTTAAGAAGCCAAAACAAAGAGGCAAATACACAAACGAATCAAGCCTTCCTTCTTGAAGGAAGTGGGTTAGTATGAGATCAATGACATGTCAAGTTGGAAATATATTCCATGAATAATTCCACTCAATATAATTGTTCTTCTCTCTTGTTTTTCTAGTTGGATATATGCACCATGAGAATTATTTTTTGAAGATTTCCAAAGCCCTCCTTTCTTATATGCCCCCCTTGTCTCCTCCTATATATGCACATATTCGCATCACACATAATATTTGGCGTCAGGATCTCGTCATTAAGGTTGAGGTGGTGGTTTGTGGGGGTGTTGGCCACGCGCCCATTTACCCCTCACATGTGGAGTCTTATGAAGTTGGACAACCCTTAATTCCCTCCTTTGCCTTCATACCAAGTTCATTGATGGATACAGGGTGGGGAGAGTTAATGAATTTCGTGGATGCATCCCAAGTCTTGCACAATTTTAATACGCACAATTTCCCTTGCATAAATACTAACTTCTTTGGTACCCTTAGTTCTATTCTGCTTTTTTTTCTTAGTTGGAAAACTCCCTCCCTTTCTTCCAGCTTGTCTCTTTCCATGTTCCGATAAATTTTGGGTCTCCTCCTTGTGTAGGCAGCTCCCCTAGCTCAGTCCTCTCCCCCTCTATTTCCAAGCTCTTTTGGCTCCCTATTTGTGGTATCAAATCACACTTTGTATCTAATTTTTTGTTCCAACACTTGATCTCTATCCCTTATGGGGAATAAAGACTATTATTCTTCTACCTCAAGTTGCACAAGACAATACAATTTTATGTTCACATCCCCATTATTGCCATTTAGACCAATATTAATGCATAACTTTTTAATCATAATCTAATATTAAATTTCGTTATTACTTTTCAAACACTCCTTAAGTACCTCTTGTCCACATCAAAATGGCATAGGTAAGAAAAAGGTCTAAAATAAATTATACTCGACATAATAAAAACAATATGCAAAAACTATAGTTATAGCTTACATACCCTTTCCCGGGCCAACATTATATAACTCTACTTCACTAGGATGAACATTAACTAAGGCTTCACATATGCATCCACCAAATCTGTTACATCAATGTAGTCCCTAATACATGTACCTTCAAGAGTATTATGACTACACGGGTGCCCTGTGCACGTTCGTGCAGCCCGTTTGTTGGTTGCTCCCTTGTGCCTTCATTCGGTCGTGCACACGGTGTCGCGCCATGTGAGGGCGCCCGCCCAAACGCATTCAGGTCAGGTCATTTCATTTGAGGGTGGACATATCAAATTTTCTAAGTTGTGACCGTAGGGGTGCCTTGTGCACGTTGGTGTGGCTCATTTGTCATTTTTCCCCTTGTGCCTTTGTTCGATCGGGCACGCCGTGTGAGGGAACCTGCCCAAACGCGTTCAGGTCGGGTCAGGTTGTTTCGTTTGAGGGCGACCGTATCAAATTTGCTAAGTTGTGACCGCACGGGTGCCTTTTTCACATTCGTGCAGCCCGTTTGCCATTTTCTCCCTTGTGCCTTCATTCGGTCATGCCTGCCCAAACGCGCCGTGTGAGGGCGCCCACCCAAACACGTTTAGGTCGGGTCGTTTCATTTGAGGGTGGCCGTATCAAAGTTTCTAAGTTGTGACCGCACGAGTTCCTTGTGCACTTTCATGTGGCTCATTTTTTGTTTGCCCCCTTGTGCCTTCATTCGGTTGGGCGCGTCGTGTGAGGGCACCTGCCCAAACGCGTTTGGGTCGGGTCAGGTTGTTTTGTTTAAGGGAGACCGTATCAAATTTTCTAAGTTGTGACCGCACGAGTGCCTTTTGCACATTCGTGCAGCCCATTTGCCATTTTCTCCCTTGTGCCTTCGTTTATTCATGCACGCCGTGTGAGGGTGCCCTCCCAAACGCATTCGAGTCAGGTCATTTCGTTTGAGGGCGGCCATATCAAATTTGCTAAGTTGTGACCGCATGGGTGCCTTGTGCACATTCGTGCAGCCCATTTGTCGTTTCCTCCCTTTTGCCTTCATTCGGTCGGGTGCACTGTGTCGTTTCCTTTGAGGGCACCCACCTAAACTTGTTCAGGTCGGATCATTTTAGTTGAGGGTGCTCACCAAAACGCGTTTGGGTGGGGTCGTTTCAGTTGAGGGTGCCCACCCAAACGCGTTTGGGTCGGATCATTTCTGTTGAGGGTGCCCGTATCAAATTTTCTAAGTTGTGACCACACGGGTGTTGGCCTATGCACATTCATGCGGCCCGTTTGTTGTTTGGTCCCTTGTGCCTTTGTTCAGTCGTGTGCACCGTGTCACGCTGTTTTGGAGCCCGCCCAAACGCGTTCGGGTCGGGTCGTTTCATTTTAGGGCGGCCATATCAAATTAGATAAGTTGTGACTGCAGAAGTGCCTTATGCATGTTCGTGCGGCTCGTTTTCCATTTGCTCCCTTGTGCCTTCGTTCGATCGGGCGCACCATGTGAGGGTGCTTCGTTTGAGGGTGGCCTTATCAAATTTGTTAAGTTGTGACTGCACGGGTGCATTTTTCCCATAACTAACCAATGAGAACACAAGAACACCTATTTATATAAAAACACCTATTGTTACACAATAATTTTTCACCGTCCCTGCAATCCCTCATCCCGCACATTGGAGGGCCTTTTCCATGACCTGTGAGTAGTGACATAACCTAAAATCACTTTCATGGCATCCCCCTTGACAAGGACAATCATTCCTCTGAAGACAGTTTCCTGTGAAAAACCCTAAAAACTTACCTTTTGGCCTTCGCGCAACCGGCTAGTTCAGCCATCGCACCAATGGGGGAAATCCACCAAAGAGAGCGCGCCAAATGGTGCTCTGTCCTAGTGTATTACTCGTGCCAAGCTTAATAAGGATTTTTTTTTTTAAATAAATGGCGGAAGTTTGATTCCAACCAACTCCTAAACGAGTCTCTAAAATGAGTTGGGAGGTTTGGCTCTGAATCTCCATGTAGGGGAAGTAGTTTTCCACCTATCATGGAAAACTCCTTGAGGATAGGGCCAATCCCACCATTGTAGGGATCCCAACTCCCCTTCCACCATCTATATAAGCTTTCCATTTTCCCTTAGCAAGATATAACTTAGAGCTGAATCAGTAGCAAGGAGACTATCGCAAGACAACCTTTGAGAACCAAGCCGAAGAGAGAGAGCTTTGTCCCATTTCCGACGAGCTTCATTGAGACATGCTCCACTCTCGACCCCACGGAAGGAAGATCTAGCGTCAGAGCTTAAGGTTGTATCATTCCTTTGTTTCATTAATAATAAGCGACTTTGATTATGGTTTTGCTCGTGTATCTTTATCTTTGGTGCAATGAGTTACATCTTCTCTGACTGATGTTTAGTTACAATATTTAGATTCTATGCTGCATATCGTCGTGTTTCTTCGCATGTGTACAGGTGTTCAGACGTGCTAAGCTAAAGGATTGTGATCTACCAAAGCAGAGGACGGGAAGCGTCATCCTTCTTTCGACGACCATCGCGTAGGACCTGAGGTAGGAAACTTATCATTTCTTGTCATTTTTTAACTAGAGACCTGTGTCTTAGCATGACTTGATTGTTGCTAGACCTGATCTGGGCTAGTAGGGATCGGCTCTGTCCGCAGAGAAGATTTACCTCTCCAAAAAACTGGTGACTCCGCTGGGGATTTGATTGGAGTTTTTCTTGTCTCTTTCGGTTGCTTTTGGCTTTTGTTTGCTTGATTTACTTATCTGGTCTGTCTCTTTCTAGTGTAAAGCCTCTGTTCAACTCCCACCATACCTGATCTGCTCCTTGTTTGCTCTTTTTTATTTTTGTCATTAGTAAACTCGACTGGTGCATTTTTTTCCTTGACAATCACGCCAATTGGCACTTGTTGCTGGTTAAGCCCCCGTGCCAATCCTGTTCTGGCGTTAGTTGCAGCCCGACAATTGCGCCAATCCTGTGTGGTGTCAGGGTTTGCTTGTTTTTGAGCCTTCTGAGCTTGATTTATGGTTTTGGTGTCATTTTTTCGACTGCCTGAGTGCCCTAAAGTCTTGGTTGACTGTGTGTGACCTCCATCCTCTGGTTGTTTGCCCTATACTATCAATTTTACATTCTAGCCCTAGGGCATCTAGGTGCTATTGTGTGCTGAGCTCCCGTGGGAGTTTTTGGTGTTCATTTGTCCAATCAACTTCGTTGTTGCTTCTTTGCATTTTTCTGGTGGTTTTCCATTGTTTTATTGCATTATTTGAGTGATTTCACTCTTTCTCATTCGAGTTTCGCTCTGTCTCGTTTCGAGCCTAGATTACACGGTTTGTACGAGTTTTTGGGATTCCTCTTTGACTTGAGGGATTTCTCCATCAGTTTGAGGTCTGATTGTGTATTTTGTATTGAGTGAAATTTCTTGTATTTACTCTTTCGCTATCACTTCTCGAATTTTTCTCTTTATGAGTTTTCATTTTGTTTAGTGCATTTTTCTCTTAAAACATTGAAAATACAAAAAAAAATCTTTTTCTTTTGATTAGTTAGTGTAAATTGAAAACTTTTCTGCATTATTAGTGTTATATAACTCTAAAGGAAAAGCTTTTAGTTTCACTAGCATGCATTAGAGACAGTAGTGGTTGTTTTGTGATCATTTTTTTGTTGTTTGAAAAGCTCTCAACCTTCCTGTAGTTAGCTATTCATCGAACAAACTGATATATTGTGGCATCTAGTGTGCATTTAGGGGATTTTTAAGACTTAACATTTGGTAGGGTCTGAAATTGAAACATAATTGAAGATCAAATCTAAAATTTATTCAATTTACCTTAAGGCAGCATTGAAACATTAACGAAATATCTATAGGTCTAGGCTAATGAAGTGTTCCAGCGTCATTAAAACTAGTAGCTGTCGTTCGCCTCTTGGCTTTAGACAGCACTAGTACGGACTTGTGCTCCCCACACCGTCGCGTATATAAAGGGAGACCCCACTAGGTTGTTATCCTTTATCTGTAGGAAGCCGAGTCTGCCGCCTTATACCCGTGATACACTAGACACAACATTCAGGGAGATTTCTTGCACGTACGTCAAGTCCTTGGTTGATTTCTCTTTCATTTTTGAACCAAGGTGTATATTGCAGTTCACGGATATCTGTTACACCCTTTTGCCTAGAGTTCCAGAGTAGTCATTTTGATCTTTTTTGACTCATTAAATTTGAAAGGATCATCAAGCGCTTGTCCTTTCACTCTTGTTTCCAAATTGAAAGAGATAGAGTCAACTTTTATCCGTTTTTCGACTCTTAAAACATGAAACGGTAAAGTTTTTAAGTTTCAATGTGGTAAAATTAATCCCTTGTGATCACACGCCCTTTTAGAGTTTACTTGTTGGCCGTTTGATTGTTTGCCTTGGTTTTTTCACGTGTGATTTTGTTTTTATCTCTTCCTCTTTTCATTACCGTCACAGTGGCAGAACCCTCAGTTTCGTCTACTGGTAGTCCTTACACATATGATTCGTCAGAGGTCTCTCAGTCCTCTGCTGAACCTCAGTAGCCTATTGTCTCCGAGTTTCCCGACGAGGGACCGGTTCTGTCTGATCTTCCCTTTGGAGGACTAGTTGAGTTCAATTGGCCCTTATCCAACACTTGGTTTTGATTTGGAGTAGGGGAATATTTCCCTCCTCTTACATAGGGATTTCCCTTTTTAGCTGTTGTTATTCCTCCTAGTCCTCACCGTCTTTTAGCAGATCTTGCGGCAGGGTCAGATATGGACTCACGCAGTCCTTCTCCTAGTGAGGAAATTCCTACATCTGGTGAATATTACTGGTTGTTCCCTGAAAACAACCCCAAGTCTTCTATCATGTCTTTGCATGGTCCTTCACTTCCAGCGGGGTATAGATCCTTAAGTCAGATTGTGGCCGCTGTCACCTCCATGGGAGTATCCACTCCATCTACGAGGCCGGTTATTCCTTTTTTAGGGATGTCCCCAAGGACACCTCCCACATCATATCCTTAGGTCACATCAGTACCTATTAGCCCTACCATCTGCGTAGCTGCATCTACACCTGCTGTTACTACTCATTCTATCAAGACCGCGTCAATTCCTGAAGACGTCTACATAGCATCTGCTATTCCGGAGAATATCTCTCCTAAGGAGTATCGGTTGTCTCTACAGCAGTCAAACTCCGAGGTTGGTCAATCCTCCCAAGATCCCAACTATCCTTATTTTTCCCATTATGAACCAGATGGTACCCCCGTCTATGCTTTTACATATCAGTACGATGACCAAGGAAACCCTCTACATTTTCCTTCTTCGGAGGCTTATCAGTATGTTCAAGGTTTTCTGTCTACCCAGGTTGGGCAACCTTCCAACCTGCAAGGACAACCCTTCCAGGGCCAACCTTCGGGCCAGCCTAGTTATCTGTATGACCCACAAAGACAACCCTTATAGGGCCAACCTTCGGGCCAGTAGGGGTTGTTATACAGTCTGCAAGGGCAGTCCTACAACCCTCAAGGTCAACCTATACAGCCTCACCCTGTGGTCCAACCAGGGCAACCTCAAGGACCCACAGGTCAACCGGGGTATCAACCAAGACCGTTGTATGGTTTTGGGGGGGAAATCCAACCCTCTCAACCTATGGTGCAACCTCTGCAACCTTAGTTTCCAATTGGTCCAAATGTTGCACAACCGGGACCATCTTATGGTCCTGTTACAGGTCAAACTGGTTATCAGGCACAACCTGGCCCTATTCCGCCACCAGGCCAACCGGCTCATCTGGGGCAGCCTGGTGTCCTTCATCAACTAGGTCAACCTATTCAACCAGGACAACCTGTTCACCCGGGTCAACCTGTCCAACTAGGGCAGCCCGCTTAGCCAGGTCAACCTATTCAACCAGGCCAACCTGCACATCTAGTCAACCTTGCTCAACAGCCGATTTACTCTATGCCGCAGCCAAATCTGCCTGTGCGCCCAACTTATCAGGCTCAGTAGGGCCCCACTTACCAGCAACCCGCTCAACCCCAAGGCGGTTATTATCTTCAAGGTCAATCTCAACCGGTTTACAACCTGCCCCAAGGTTCTAATTATTATCTTCAACAACCAGGCTATACCTATACTCAGCAATCAAATCCATATATTGCTCAAGCAGGGCCCATATAATCAAGGTCCATACCCCGGTTATCAACCCCCTTACACTGGTTATCAGCAACCGTATCAATCTAACTATAGGACTTATACCCCCTATGGTCAGAATCCTCCGGGACAGAACCAATGGGGGCAAAGTTATGCTCAACCAGGATGGAGTACAGGTATGGGTCCTTATTGGGGACCTGGTATGCCTTTCAATCCTCAGTTTCCTTTCCTTGCTACGTTGGAATTGTTGGATGTTTCTAAGTTGGCTAATGATCCGATTCTTCACAATCTTTATTGGCCTCTGATTCCAACCAAGGTGCCCGGTGATTGTCCTAAATTTGAAGGTAAAGCTGGAGAGGACCCCCAAGCTCATGTCATGACCTACCATCTGTGGTATTCTTCAAACTCTTGGGTCAATGATTCAATTCATTTGTGTACTTTCTAGCGCACTCTTATCGGTGCTACTGCTAAGTGGTACATAGAATTACCCCACGGCATCTTTCAGGATTTTAATACTCTTGCTATGGCTTTTCTGACGCATTTTCAGTTACCTGTTCGTTACGAAGCTGGGACGCATCTCCTAACTTCCCTGAAGTAGGATAAATCCACTCACATATCTGATCATATTCATGAGTGGCGACGTCTTCGTAGACTGATCAAGTTTGATATACCTGATTAGCTACTAACTCATTGGTTCACTACCTCCTTCATTAACAAGATCGCTCAAGATATTGCTATGGGGGCATGTGTGACCGAAGAACAAGCCATCGCTCGTGCCCAGTACCTTGATTTGGTGTACTCTCAGTCTGGCATGCTTTATGATATTTTGACTAATGCCCCGCGGCCAGGGACCTCTAAAGCACCATCTACCCCATTGGTGAACGGTGTTATTGGTTCCGTTTCTCAAACTTCTCGGAAGTCCTCTAATGGGAAGCAGAAGTCTAATTCTTCCAATAATTCTGCTCTTCCCACCCCTCCAGATTTTGGTAAGACTGCAGAGGTCAATGTCGTTCAGGCCAATCCTACAGAAAAGGCCTCCAAAGGGAAGAATAAGGGTAAAGGAAAATCCAAACCTGACGCCCCAAAACCAGAGTCTCCCAAACCTCGTGCTGACGATGGTTCCCAATGAAAACCGAAGTACCCCTGCCTTATCTGTGAAGGAGATAATTATACCAAATATTGTCCCCAACGATCTGAAGTTAGTCAACTTTTGAAAGGCTCCAAAGGGACTCCAGAAGTTCTCAAGGAACCCTTCCCATCTCAACAGACCTAGATGGTCGAACAACCTTCGTTGTTTGTACCATTTGGCTCACAATTCTTTATGATGAATGGTGCTGCACCTGTCTCAATTGCTACGCGTTCGAAGTGTTATGCTGGATCACGCCAGGCAAGGGAAGGAAGTCGTTGATGGCCCACCTCCCCCACTTGTCTCTGGTCCTTTAGAAATTGAGAATCCCAGCGCTGAACCCGTTGTAAGGCCACCTTCTAAAGGTGTTCTACGAAAATCTTCCTATAATCCAAACGCTCGTGCCGCTCAGCCCTACAGCATTGTTGAGGATTTGGCACAGGCGCCTTCTGCAATGTCTGCATTGGAAGTGCTTAAAATTTTCCCATCACAACGGAAAGCTCTATTGTCCACAATTAGTGGAATCGATCCTGCTGATTCTATTCTTCTCACCTTCGATCTCGAAAATTTTGTCCCCCGACTTCCACATCAAATTGCTCTAGTTATACAAGTCGGTATCAACGGTCTCAATATCCATAGAGCTATTTTGGATGAAGGTGCTTCCACCTGTGTTATGTCATCCGCCTGCTAGAAGGCCATTGGCTCTCCAACTCTTACTTCGTCTCCCAATGCCCTTGAAGCATTTTATGGTCAGAAATCAAAACCCCTGGGTTTTCTCAAGAGTTTGCCGATCAAATTACAAGGTAATACAGTCAACGTAGAAGTAGAAGTGGTTGATTCCAAGCTCAACTACAATCTTCTTCTTGGTCGTAGCTAGACTCACGCTATGCTATGCGTTTCTTCCACCCTCTTCCAGCTTCTGAAGTTTCCTCATGAGGGCAAGATCATCACTGCCGATCAGTTGTCTTTCTTCACCTCATCCTCTGAGAACAATGTACCTTACGTGGATCAGATCCCCAATCCCCCTGACAGCGTAGGACCCGGTCTTTTCAAGGACCCCATCCTCATGGGTATTTTTCCCGCGCCACCACTGCACACCGTTCAAGTTAACGTGATCTCTAGGTCAGATGACCCTTGGATCATCCCTTCACCTAAACAGGTGACCTCTTTCAGAGAATCTATGCCTTTGACTCCAGTTGAGATTAATTATTGTGAAATATTTGTTGCATCAAATCCTCCTCCTCCTGAACATGCTCCTTCGAGCATGGCTCTAGATGTATATTCTCAATCTCCTTGGCTAGGCGATGCAGATTTGCCTAATCCTCTAAGATAAGTCTTCCCTTCTGATGAATCTATTGTTGAAACAATGTCTCTTGAAGATCTGCCATGGAGCAATGGACATCATCGTTCCTCGTTCATGCTCGGTCTGGGGGCAATGTCTGATTTTCTAGAGCACTTCGCATCTTAGGTTCCCACCCCACCTCTTCAAACGCCGATATTGACTCATGAGGTCCTTTCGGAGGGAAACCTGAGTAACATCACACAACCCATGCCTATCGACATCTCCGTGAAACCGAGGGTAGTTGATAACATTCATGTGGGAGTTACATGTTCTCCTGAAGAGATTCAGGTATACACAAGCCTTTTTCGCGAATTCAGAGATGTTTTCACATGGTCCTATGAAGAGATGCGTGGGATTGATCCCAGTATAGTCATGCATGAGATTCCCACCTACCCAGGTGCAAAACCCATGCGTCAGTGTCTACGCCCAGTGCATCCTCGAAAATTCGCAGCTATTAAGGCAAAAGTTGAAAAAATTCTTAACACGGGCTTTATCTATCCAATTCCCCTCATAGAATGGGTTTCTAATATTGTCCCTGTAGATAAGAAGCAGGGCACTATATGGGTTTGTGTTTACCACCGAGACATCAATCGAGCCTGTCCTAAGGACAATTATCCCACTCCTTTTATAGATCAGATCATCGATGAATGCGCAGGAAGTGAGATTTATTCCCTTATGGACGGTTTCTCGGGTTACAATCAAATTAATATTTTACCTGCTGATCAACATAATATTTCCTTTATCTGTCCGTGGGGTACTTTCGCTTACAAAAAGCTCTCGTTCAGCTTGAAAAACACTGGAGCCACCTTCCAGCGTGCTATGTCCTATGCTTTCCACGACATACGTCATATTTTTCAGCTGTATCTGGATGATTTTCTGGCCCATTCAGCTCAGCGTGAGGACCATCGTGAAAACCTCTGCCAGATTTTCCTCCGTTGCAGACGTTACAATATTAGGCTCAATCCTCACAAGTGCGTCTCGTGGATTCTGGTTGTCTTTTGGAATTTATCGTCTCCAAAGATGGAATTCGCCTTGACCCCCTCAAGGTCAAGGCCATTGTTAACCTCCCATCCCCATCCTCGTTGCATCAACTACAGATTCTACAGGGGAAAGCCAACTTCTTGTGGCGCTTTATTCCGAACTATGCGGAAGTGGCCAAGGGGTTTACATGACTTTTGAAACAGGACGTTCCCTTCCATTGGGACAAGATTGCACAGCAATCCTTTGATAGGCTTAAAACGTTGCTCGTCAATGCTCCATTGATACGTCCTCCCAACTATCATCGCGATTTTACCCTTTATTTGGTCGTTGCGTTTAGCACGATAGTTATGGTTCTAGTACAGGATGACGATGATGGAATTGAACATGTAGTTTACTATCTATCTCGAAATCTTCCCGACACTGAAACACGTTATTCCCACATCGAGAAGTTGGCACTACCTGCAGTTCAAGCCGTTCAGCGGTTCTACCATTACATCCTGTTGTGTACAGTAACTGTGGTTTCTGACTACAACCCCATGACATACATCTTGTCTCGACAATTTTTGGGGGGGAAGTACTCCAAATGGATTGTAATCCTTCAGGAGTTTGATTAGGAGTTCACCACCGCCAAATCGAAAAAATCATTGGTTTTTGCTGCTCTTATTTGCTCTCTCTCGACAGACTCTGTTCCATCCCAATCCAAGGATCTTATCCCAGATGAAACACTCTTTCTTATCATCACTCGTGATCCATGGTACAGGGACATTATCGTGTATCTTCAAACATCCACATTTCGGTTTGAGTTGACAAAATATGCTCGACGTCATATTCAGCATCAATCTCAACCCTACCTCATTTTAGGAGATACCTTGTATCGAGTTGGAGTTGATTATGTGCTCCGCCGGTGCTTAACCTTGGAAGAGGCTGAGAAAGTCTTGAATGACTCTCACAGTGGCGCCTATGGTGGTCATATGTCCGGATATGATACCGCCCATAAGATTCTGCATGCAGGTTACTTCTTGTCGTTTATATTCAAATATTGTATAGTTGCAGTTCGAAAATGTCATGCGTGCCAGGTCTTTCCGTGCAAGATGCGCGCGCCACCCCTACCTTTGCATCCTGTCATTATCGTAGGCCCTTTTGATAAATGCAGCATAGATTTTATGACATGTAACCCTCACTCGGCCGGGGGGCATGCTTATATAATCGTTGTCATGGACTACTTCACTAAGTGGGCCGAAGCGATGCCTACATTAGCTGTCGATGGTAAGACAGCTGCTCAATTCATTTTCAACCATGTTATTACGCTTTTCGGAGTCCCTCAAGCCATTGTCACCAAACATGGCGCTCATTTTCAGGATTACATGATGGCAGAGCTGACATCAAAGTTGGGCTTACGCCATGATAGCTCAACGCCATACTACCCCCAGGCGAATGGCCAGGTTGAGGCCGTGAGCAAGGTATTGGTCACGATGCTTCAACGAACGATTGGTATCCACAAATCCAATTGGCATCTCCAATTGTTCTCAGCTCTCTGGGCTTACCGAATGTCAATAAAGAGTGCGACCTGTTAGCCACCTATAATATTTTGTTATACCAAAAGGTGGCTAAGATCATTTTGAGCCTCCAAGGAACAAATTTTATCATTAAAAATTGTTGGCTCTTGAAGTCTCTTTAAGGCCTCATGCCTCTGTCCCAAATCCTCATTTGCTGTCCCATTTTTTATACTCAGGAATTTCTGCTGACTCCAACTGAAATACTGTTGAAAGATCGCCATTTCTCCTCTTCTCAAAACCCTTCATCTGCTCCCCTTTTTCTCCATCAAAACTACCTTGTTTTCATAAGTCCTCTTCTTTCCATTTATGAAAATTTCCCCTTTCATAGTTAAAAACTCACTTTTTAACAATTTCGGAACCCCCAAATCCATTAAAATCCTTGAAAATTCTCATAAAAAATCAAAGTTTATTGCTATGGACCTAAGCCCCTTGGGCTAAGTCCTAAACCACTTCCCCCCACATGCCCATGTGTTAAAACCAAACGCCGAAGATTTTCGGCGCTAATCGCATCGCAAATATCCAAGGGTGCATAACTTTGAACCATTACAAAGCTCCAATTGCGATTAGCCTTTCATATAAAATCCCCCTCTGATCAAGTTTTTCCTTTTAAAAACCCAAAAACCCACTTTCTGAAAGTTCTAAGTTAAAACTTAAAACCATGTGCTGAATATAAATGGGTTGATTGAAAAGAGCCAATTGCGCAATCGCAATCAGAAACAATACAAATGGGTTGATTGGAAAGACCAGGCTCAATGGCCCGATTGCGATTAGCCCTTGTCTTTATAACTCCCGGGCATATTACATTCCGTGAAAACCCCCGGCCCCGCAATCGGGCACCTTTTTCCTTTACCTATATATTTTCCGCCCAATCCGTTAAACTTGTTTTATTCGCAAAAAACTTTGGTTTTCATCTGTTAAGGGGTTTTTTCTGCCGGTGCGTAGATCGTAGCAATCCTGGCCGTTGATCTAGTCCTTTGATCCAACGGCCTGTGCTAAATCGCATCGCAAACTCTCAATCGCATGCCTTCTTATCTGTGCTCCGATTGCCGATCCCCGATTCAATCTCGGCCGTTCATCTGTTTCGCAATCCGACGGCCATCGCACACCCTTATGATCCCTCTAATTCTTTCCCTACCGTCGATCTGGTTCTCAGATCAACGGCCAGTGCTCAATCGCAAAGGGCTCAATCGCAAAGTTTCAAATCGCATGTTGTTTTGTGACCTCCCCGATTGCGATCCTCCGATTAAATCTGGGCCGTCCATTTCCCACCTATCCAACGGCCCTTATTCCCTCCGATCGCAAGTCCTACCGCCATTTCAAAACCCGCCGATTTGTTTTCCGCCGTCGATCTGATCTGCAGATCAACGGCCAGTGCTTAATCGCACTGGAATTTCAATCGCATCCCCTTTTCTGCCACCCCCGATTGAGACCCTCCGATTAGATATGGACCGTCCACGTGTCCAGATCAGACGGTCCAAAACTGCTCCTCCTTATTCTTCTCCCGCTATCCTTTTTGCCTTTCTATGCAGATCTCCACCGTTGGTTGCCTTCATCCGACGGCTACGCTCCTCCCCCGCCATCCGAAGCAGTTTAAACCTATTTCCGCAGGATTTCTTAACTGTTTTTGTGTTTTGCAGGTGTTTTAATGGTTTCCCATTATAGAATGAAGGAAAGCCGAGGGATGGGAAAGACGTTTCCTATGCCTTCGAGCTATCTTAAAGAAGCCATTCACGGGGCTCTATTCCATGTTTCGTCAGTACTCTATGAGTATTGATGCCGTAAAGCCCAGTGCGGGTCTGCACATCGACAAGACACTGTTTTAATTCAAACACAGTTAAAGAGTATCAGTTTTGAAGACAGAGCACAGCAGATGAAGATTGAAGACATTTTTTATGGGGATTACGGCTAAGACAGTTATCAAAAGCCTAATCCCCAATCTAAAACACAGTTTAAAGGAAAAAACCTAAAGTGTTTTATCAGACAAAAAGCCTCCACCGCCACATCTGAGGCAAATTGATTCCTCAGCTACCACCGAGCCACCTGTTGCCTCAAACCATTCAGAACAGAGGCCGAAGTTATTGCTCGAAGAAATATCTGCCTCCAGCATTGCCAAGAAGTTATTTCTGCAAGGAAACCAATGAATAAATATCTGCAGAGTTACTCCAAAACATACACAGAGCCTCAAAGTCAAACAAAGCTTCCACCGAGCTTTGATATTTATTGTGAAACAGTTAATGTAGTGATCCACCTGTAAATTTTTTCCTCGAGCCTCTCAAAGGGCCGAGAAGTCTTCACTCTACATTAACTGTCCTTGAGATATTTTGTTAAAATCTCGCCTCCTCATCTTCCTATAAGTACTTCTACAGAAGATGAGGAGTTGTTGGTTGCAGAACTTTGAAATACACTTGAGCTCGAGACTTCTATTTGTACATAGTGTTCACTGGCCCTTGAAGCTCTATTTGTGCTAGAGTAGTTAGGTTGAATAGTGAAGATGATTGCTGAACTGAAACATTGGACTTGAAGTTTGTAGCTGGTTTGACATCAATATAAAAGTTGTTTCATGGGATCCTGATCTATATTGATGGTGATGTTATTCTCATTTGTAACTTGTTATTTTACTACTGTTTTCATGTTGTTTCATTTTCCACTGTAAAGAACAGTTTAAACAGGGTTAGGACCTGCTGTATATCAGTAACCTTCTCTGGCTGAGAAATCTTTATTTGAATGTTTTCTTCCAATCTGTGTTATTTAGGAATGACTTAATTCAATTTAGGCATGAGAATGCTGGCGTTCCCTCGTTTTATCGTTCTAGCTGAATATTATTCCTGAATGTTACTTTCAGTATATGTTATGTGATGATGAACTGAAGGAAGATATGGTTAGCCCTGGTCCCAGACTTGTCTGCATAACTAACAGATTGTTTCCCTTGGAATGTGTTTAAAGCTGGCTAGTTTAGAAGCACTTGCTAGATCTTAGACCATTCTGTGTTATCTTTGTGTTTCCCATTGTTTTGTATGTTTTCTATTGGAAGTGTGTCAAAGGCTGACCGGTTTAAAAGTACTTGTCAGATCCTAGTCTGCTTTCGTGTCCTCCTTAAGTGTTCGTCAAAGGCTGACCGGTTTAAAAGTACTTATCAGATCCTAGGCTACTCTTCGTTCTGCATCTGTTTAATTCCCATTCTTAATGTATCACTTCATCCCATAAATCAAAATTTAAAAGAGATCCTTAGACATAGATGACTTGCCCCTTGGATCACACTTGATGTTGTTGTTCAATTAAAGCCCAGATATGACTCCATAGCCCAATGGACTAAAAACCAGCGTTATATCTATCTATCTGCCAAAACTGTTCTATTTGCTTGCAACTTCTCACTTTTGAAACTTTTCACTTAGGACTTTCCCCTCAAGCAACATTTCATGCTCAACCATCCAAAACAAAACAAAACCCTTGGCCTTCATAACTAGCCTAATATCATTACCTTAAGCTTTTCAAAGACAATATCCATCTTTGCACATATTGGAGAGATCCCTCTCTGGATTTCAGAGGGCTAGATCCTAGAATCCCAAAGTTGGTTGAAATGATGTTAACTATGTGATTGGACTCTCCCAATCTTGCTAATAAATTACAGAGACCTAACATTTCTGGCGACTCCGCTAGGGAACCCTTACCCAGAATCTTCATAACATCTTGTGAGTCAAAAGAAACCTTTTCAAGCACTGCCTTTTATAGGTAATCATGATGGAACTTGTTTGAATCAGTGACAAACTGGGTAAACCCTAGGCTTCTCTTAAGACTTCATCTAAACCTTGAAAAATCAGCTGGCTTAGCCATAAGAGTAGACTGCCTTTGTCTCGCAACCATAGCTAAGTTTTGAAACAAAGTTAGGATATTCTTAACAACCACAAAACTAAAAAATGACTTAGAAAAACCTAAAAATATTTCAGATTGGAACTAAATAAACATGGTGGTGGACCATAAGACCTTTTACCTCTGAAAGGAGATAAAAATTTCCACTTGGCGACTCCACAATCCTAGCAGACTTTAAGACTCCACTGGGAAGAACCCTTATCATTATAAAATCATTCAAACTCAGTTAGAGGACTGTGGGATTTAAAATTGTAAAAACAGATTGGTTAACCTCTCCAAGATTGTCATATCTGGTTGAACTTTTCTTGTTTTAGGTCTAAAACAACATAGCATAGTGGCTTCTAAAAATATTCACACTAGAGCCCACCCAGACCCTAACCCACCTGAGATAGTTGATAATCCAGAAATTATCCTTTGGAAGTCTCCTAAGGTTAAATTCTCAATTGTTTTCAGATCACCCTTGAGAGCTAATTAAGTTCCTGAAAATCTTTTAGCTCTACAACGATCACAAACTGACTTAGTAAACCCATTTAGGACTAGGTCATTTGATGATATAATTCAGATAAATCCTGAGTCTTCACTTTCATCCCAGGAAACAAGTGAACATCCTGGTAACAGGGAAACAACACCGCCTGATTTACATTTCCTACATAATCTAGGTGTCTCTCATCCAAGATCAGCTCAGGGATCTACTGCTGTTCCATCCACTTCTGTTCATCCTTCATCCACTGTTCAAACCACTCCACTTCAACCCACACCTCCTCTTGTAAATCCGCCCCCACCATATATCATGGCAGCATGGTATGCTCCCTTGGCCCTTAATATACCACTAGTCAATCTTCCACCGGACTATCAGTCCAAAATCCAATTATATGATGCTAATAATGCTACAACTGCATCACAACACATGGATAAGATGAATGACTATTTTGATCGAAATGAAATTGATGATGATTCTATCAAGCTCAGATTGTTTGCTCAGAGTTTAGGGGGAGAAGTAAGAAAATGGTTTAAAGGTTTAGCCCCCCGTAGTATAAATGACCTCCAAGGCTTCCATCAAACATTCTTAAATAAGTGGGAAGTGAGAAAGAATCCTCTCCAAGTCCTTGCTGACTATAATAATCTCCATAGGAATCCTGGGGAAAGTGTACAATCTTATTGTACCAGATTTAACAGCGTCTATAATGCACTTTCCTCTGAACTAAAACCTCCTCGGGGCTCAGCTTTAAACAAATTTCCTGAAGGGTTTGATCCAGACATGACATATTCACTTAGAGAAAGAGTTTTTGCAACTCTTGAAGACATGCAAAGGGGTGCTCTTTCTGTGGAAGTAAACTTGATGGAGAAAAGTGCAAGAATGAAGAGCGAGAAGAGAGTATATTTTAGAGAGGAATCCACCCCTTCCACTTCAAGCTCAAAGATGGAGAGAATGATGGAAGAAATGATGAAAGAGATGAGCATAATTAAGAGAGCACAAGCAAATAAAAATCAAACTGCTCCTCAAAATAGGAACCAGAATTAGAATGTTAGAAGGAACCAACCTCCAAACAGACCCAGGGATGATGATCAACAGATCACCCCTCCCTTTCATCAAAACTATGTAAGTGAGGTTGAAGAAACAGAAGACATAACAGAGGAAGAGGATATCAACATTTTTGGGGAAGAGGATGATGACTTTGAGGTTCATTATGATAATAAACAAGGTCTTTACACACCTTACGACGACAAAAGAAATGATAATGAAAATTATTATCGAGACATGGAAAATGTCGTCATAGAACCTCAAAGAGAATATGACCTTAGAAGCAAGACCAGTCAACAAGCCCCCAACACCAAAACCTCTGACAAATCCTCTCAAAGTAGCACCGTAGCCAAACCCAAAACAGCCAAACAAAAAGACAAAACAGTGGCTGTTAATTCTGATAAGGATAAGGAGAAAAACACTCAAAATTCTGAAAAACAGAGTGAAGACATCAGCAGTACTAACACTTCAGCTAGTACTCTTTCTACAACAGTTGTGTCAAGTAAAACAAATCAGCAAGCTGTAATTGTTGATAGAGTGACAGCTAATAAGGTTGAAACAAGTGCTTCAAAGAATCAAACCCCTTTCAGCCTTGAACAGGAAATCTTAAAGATCAAAATCTCTGTTCCATTAACTGAGTTAGCTGCCCAACATGTATATAAGAACCAAATTTTGAAGGTTTTAAATATAGAGAAAAATGGAGATACAGTTAATCTTAGTGACGACCTACCAGAGTTGATTTTTGGCCCTAAGATTGAAGGGAAGTTTCAAGAAGGACCAGTTCCTCCCTTTTATGTGAGTTTGAACATTCATGAAAAAATTCTACACAACGCTATGCATGATTCCGGGGCTTCTCATAATTTAATGCCTAAAGCTATGATGGAGAGCCTTGGTTTAGAAATCACCAGACCCTACAAAGACCTATACTCCTTTGATTCAAATAGAGTAAAATGTCTAGGATTGATCAAAGACCTCTGTGTTAACCTAGCCCAGATTCCAGCCAAATGTTTACTCATGGACATTGTTGTGGCTGATGTTCCCCCAAAGTATGGAATGCTATTATCAAGATCTTGGGGAGCTAAGTTACAGGGGACTATGCAGATGGACATGACATATGCGACCATCCCGGTTTTCAATCAAACTAGAAGACTTTACAGGGAGTCTCATATGCAATACACGGTTACAAGTCAAGACAGACCACGAAACTCTCCTATATATTCTATCAATACAGGCCTTGATTCTTTTATCATGTTTAACAATGAAACTCCTAGTGAACAAGTCACTTTAATAGAATTAAAGGCCGACAGGGAAGAAGAGTATAATAACGCGGAAGTGTCCAAACAGTTTGCCACATGTGAAAACATTAGTAAACAAAGAATAGGTCTTGATTTACCGGTTATGAGTCCATTATTTTTAGGACTTAACAACCCAGAAAATACCCCTAACATTTCTGGCATCATCCCTCAATCTATTGAAGAATTTGAGGAGTAAAAAAAAATTCAATTGGGTGCTGCTAATCATGAACAATCAGAAGGCACCATAGTTAAAAAGGACAATCGGCAAACAGACGAAACCGAATATAGTCCTTTATGGAGTATGTATTTTGATGGGTCATGCACTAGAAATAATGTTGGTGCAGGGGTTTGGATCATTAACACTGAAAACAACCACACAGAATGCATCTCATGCAAATTAAACTTTCAGTGTTCCAACAACATAGCAGAATATGAATCCCTTCTCTTAGGCTTGCATCTCTTGAAGAAATTAGGAGCCAGAAGAATTAATGTGTACGGGGATTCTGAGTTAATCATTAAGCAAGTCAATGGGGAGTATAATGCGAATCATCCCAGACTTAGAGCCTATCGGAATGATGTCCTGGATCTGTTGACGACATTTGAGGAGTCAAACCTGAGTTTTATCCCAAGGAAAAAGAACATTATGGCCCACAATTTATCTTTTGCGGCCAGAACATGTCTAACGCCATATGAGACTGGAGACAACACAAATCCGATAAAATTTAGACCGGCAGTGCCTGATAACGAAAAATATTGGCAAGTGTTTGACAATGACAAACAAATAGAAGACTTCATGCAATTCAGAAATGAGTTCGAACTGCACAGGTCAGATTCAGATTATGATACAGACTGCAGTGAAGAAAACTTTCTTGGTGAAGAAGAATCGTCTCCTCAACCTGCCAATATTAACCTATTGTCTAGCGAACTTAGGAACAAAACAGAATTAAGTGCAGAGTTAGAAACGGAAGAATTACAAACTCTGCATTCTAAAGATGAAAATTTTCCGAGTGGTCTAACGCCTTTAGAGGAGTTGTTCGATTTTAACGATGTGGCCAATAAACCAAAAATGGAACCTGTACAGACTAAAGTAGAGGAGTGAAATATAGGCAGTGAGGAAAAACTGAAAATGATCAAACTGTCCAAAACTTTGCCAGCTCACATTAAACTCAAATACATAGAGCTGTTCAAAGAATTTTCTGATGTTTTTGCTTGGAGTTACGAAGATCTCAAATCCTATGACACTGAAATAATACAGCACAAAATCCCTCTTAAAGAAAACCAAAAACCATTTAAACAGAAACTGCGCAGAATAAACCCTGTCCAGTTGCCATTGGTTAAGAAGGAAATCATGAAGATGCACGATGCTGGCATTATTGTCCCTATTAGATATTCTGAGTGGGTATCTAATCTGGTGTCCGTTAGGAAGAAGATTGGAGAAATCAGGCATTGTATAGACTTTAGAGACTTAAACAAAGCTTCGGTGAAGGATAACTACCCTTTACCAAAAATGGATCACATTTTACAAAGGGTGGTGGGGTCTAAAAGGATTTCGTTGCTTGATGGCTATTCAGGGTATAATCAGATTTTAGTTCACCCTGCTGATCAATTAAAGGCAGCTTTCACTACTCCATGGGGAACTTTCATGTATGTGAAGATGCCTTTTGGTCTAATGAACGCTGGAGCAACCTTTCAGAGAGCCATGGACATAGCATTCTCGGAAGAATTGGGCTTCTTCATCATTATCTATCTTGATTATGTCACTGTGTTTTCAAAAACAGATGAAGAACATTTAGAACATTTGAGAAAAATTTTCGAGAAGTGCAAAAGGTTTGGAATATCTTTAAACCCTAAGAAGACACTATTTGGTCTCCAAGAAGGTAAGCTTCTTGGACACATTATTTCAGAAAAGGGTATAAAGATAGATCCAAAGAGGATTGAGGCTATATTGCAAATCTCTCATCCTCGAAGTATCAAAGAGTTGCAGTCTTTCATTGGAAAGATTAAATTTTTGAGAAGGTTCATCCCTAACTTGGCAGAGCTCCTTAGAAATATCACAAACATGTTGAAGAAGGAGCAAGGGATAAAATGGACCTTGGAAGCAAAGACATCTTTTGAGCTGGTGAAACAAGCATTAACCAAAACACCGGTTCTCATAAGCCCTAATTTTTCAAAAGATTTTCATATCTTCTCATTTGCATCAGAACATACCATTGCTGCTGTCCTTTTACAGAAAAATCCACAAGGACAAGAGCAGCCTATTGCATTCTTTAGCAAGGCATTGAGGGATGCCCCTTTGAAGTATAATATTATGGAAAAGCAAGCTTTTGCTTTGGTTAAAGCATTGAAAGACTTCAGAGTATACATCCCTCACTCACACATCATTGCCTTTGTCCCAAATTCAGTTGTAAAAGACATTCTAACACAAGATCCAGATGGTAAGAGAGGTAAGTGGATTGTTGTTATTCTTGAATATGATTTAGAGATAAAACCCACTAAACTCATCAAAGGCCAAGGTCTAGCTAGATTAATGGCTGAATCCAATTTTGAAGTTCTTGATATTAATGTGATTAATGCCTTGGACAGCCAAGAAGAATTCTCAACTCCCATTATTGAAAATCATTTTCTGAAGCAAAGACATCTTTTGAGCTGGTGAAACAAGCATTAACCAAAACACCGATTCTCATAAGCCCTGATTTTTCAAAAGATTTTTATATCTTCTCATTTGCATCAGAACATACCATTGCTGCTGTCCTTTTACAGAAAAATCCACAAGGACAAGAGCAGCCTATTGCATTCTTTAGCAAGGCATTGAGGGATGCCCCTTTGAAGTATAATATTATGGAAAAGAAGGCTTTTGCTTTGGTTAAAGCATTGAAAGACTTCAGAGTATACATCCTTCACTCACACATCATTGCCTTTGTCCCAAATTCAGTTGTAAAAGACATTCTAACACAAGATCCAGATGGTAAGAGAGGTAAGTGGATCGCTGTTATTCTTGAATATGATTTAGAGATAAAACCCACTAAACTCATCAAAGGCCAAGGTATAGCTAGATTAATGGCTGAATCCAATTTTGAAGTTCTTGATATTAATGTGATTAATGCTTTGGACAGCCAAGAAGAATTCTCAACTCCCATTATTGAAAACCATTTTCTGAATTCTCCTTGGTATGTTGATATCATTTATGTTTTTCTTAATTTAAACACGCCTCCTAGTTTATCGAAAACGAAGGCAAGGTTCTTAAAACTGAAAGCAGTAAACTATTGCATTATAGATAGGTGTCTTTATTGGAAAAATGCTAGTGGTATATTGCTTAAATGTTTGCCTGAGTTTGATGCAGAGAAGGTTAAGCAGGAATTTCATGAAGGAGAGTGTGGAGGCCATTTGTACTGGAAGTCAACAACCAACAAAATTTTGAGGGCTGGTTTCTATTGGCCCACCCTTTTTCTTGATGTCCACAAAATGACAACTACTTGCCATAAATGCCAATTGTTTGAGGGCAAGAGAAAATTATTACCCCTTCCTCTGCATCCAATCACTGTTGAAGCTCCTTTTCAACAGTGGGGAATTGACTTCATAGGTGAAATCCATCCCTCATCTTCTGCCCAGCATAGATGGATCCTTACTGCCACAGACTATTTCACTAAATGGATAGAAGCCATTCCTTGTAGGCAAGCCAATGATTCAGTTATTATAAAGTTCATAGAAACCAATATCCTTTCCATATTTGGCTGCCCTACCAAGATCATCACGGATAATGCAGCAGCATTTAGAAGCAAGAAAATGGTTGACTTCTGTCATAAATACCAGATAACACTAGGGCACTCCACAACCTATTACCCTCAAGGTAATGGACTTGCAGAGTCCTCCAACAAAAGCTTAGTGAACATAATGAAGAAACTGTTGGAAGACAATAAGAAGTCTTGGCACACGAAGCTGATCCATGCACTGTGGGCTGACAGATTAACATTGAAAAAATCCATTGGTATGTCACCCTTCCAACTTGTATATGGTACAGATGCAATTTTTCCTAACAGCCTTGGTGTACCAGTTATGAAGTTAATTCAAGAGTTTCAGACTGAAGATAATGACATGATCAGAAGAATAAATCAGACCATTCATCTTCAGCAAATCAGAGAGGAAGTGTACAACAAAACATTGCAGAAACAGGACAGCATTAAGAAGCTTTTTGACAGAAGAACAAAGGCCAGCAATTTCAAGATTGGGGAAAAAGTGTTAAAGTGGGATTCAAAGAGAGAAGATAATGGAAAGCATGGTAAATTTGACAATCTATGGCTTGGCCCTTACTCTATTCATTCAGTTGCTGGAAACAATGCATTCTTCTTACAAGAGCTGGATGGAACAGATTTGTTTGGGGGTCCAGTCAATGGCAGGATACTCAAGCATTACTTGTCTTGATTCATGATATGTTTTTAAGCCTTCTTTTTTCTTTTTTTCCATTGTAAACATTTCATCCATCATTGCATTCAAAGTTATGAAAAATCAAAAAGTACAAAAAACAAAGAAAAATAAAAAGAGGGCAGAAATGAAAACAAGAAAGGCAAAGCCCCATGCCAAAAAAGAGAAATAAATTCTGAAAGTGTGCAAGCTCAAATGCCACTCCTCAGAAACACTTCTAGTTAGTCAAACTGTTTAAACTTGACTAATTAGCTTTAAATTTTCTGCTGATAGGTTAGTGAATTTGATTTGCCAAACTGTTTAATCTTGGCTCATCAGTAGATAGATTAGGATAGAAATTAAGGTTCAAACATGTTCAAAATCTGAACCAAAGTTCCAAAGAGAGATGACTCAAAACTGTTTTATTTTTCTGAGTCATAAAAGAGAAAAACTGGTTCTAATTTTCCCAAAATCTGAACCAGAAAACAAGGAAGAGACAGCTCAAAACAAAATTAAAAACAGAGCTGTAAACAAAAAGAAGGCCATAATGAGAAACTTTCAGATCTTAAGCCTTCCATTTTGATTTAATTTTCTGCAAATAATAATCTATGTGTAGCTTGTTTTTATGTCATAGATCACAGCAAGTCAAACAGCTTAATCTTGACTTCGCTGTTTTTAAATTTCTGTTATGGAATTTAGAGAATGAAAGTCTGTTGGACTGTTTAATCCCAACAGACAGTAGACTAGGTGGAGAAATATCTGAGCTCAACTGTTTAATCTGAGTTCAGGGAGAAATAAGGAGTAGAAGTAGATTAGATTTCCTGTTTTTAAAAGAATAAAATGTTGTGAATAGAGTTTGCCAATCCAAGTGCACTCTAGGAAGAAAAAATGTTAGATCAGTAGGATTGGGTAGGTAGAAAGCTTGTAGATGAAAATCCATTATTTTCATGGTTGCTGAATATGTTTTCAGAACCAGATCATCCAGCAAAGGAAGGACATCCCAATGGATCAGGCACAAGTCAGCGTCCCAGAGAAATCAAGTCTGAATTCTTGATGCCTTCAAGAAGGCACCATCCCCAAGTGGAGCCACTGTTAGCCGCCTATAATATTTTGTTATACCAAAAGGTGGCTAAGATGTTTTTTGAGCCTCCAAGGAACAAATTTTATCACTAAAAATTGTTGGCTCTTGAAGTCTGTTTTAGGCCTCATGCCTCTGTCCAAAATCTTCATTACTTTTCCTATTAATTCTGCTGATTCCCTGTAAGAAACTGCTGCAAAGCCATCCCTCTTCCTTTTCTCCCACTCAAAAATTAACCTTCTTTTCCTTTCCCTTTTTCCATATTTTTCCTCTATTATTCATCTTTTCCTTTCTTCCCTTCGTAAATCACCCTTCCCATGGTTAAAAACTCACTTGTTAACCCTTTCGGCACCCTTTGTTTCCATTAAAAAACCGTGAAAAAATCATAAAAATACAAAGTCTTTTTATGGACCTAAGCCCCTCGGGCTAAGCCCTAAACCACTTCCCCAATGCGCCCTCATCAGAAGTCCCAAGCGCTAATCGCAGCCCTCCGCGCAAAATCGCATCGCAATGTTTCACCCGCTTGCGATTACCTCCGATTCATTCCCCGCCGTCGATCTGGTCCTCAGATCAACGGCCAGCGCTCAATCGCAAAGGACTCAATCGCAAAGTTCAATCGCATCCCCTTTTGTGCCACCCCCGATTGAGACCCTCCGATTAGATCTGGACCGTCCACGTGTCCAGATCGGACGGTCCAAAACTGCTCCTCCTTAATTCTTCTCCCGCTATCCTTTTTGCCTTTCTATGTAGATCTCCACCGTTGGTTGTCTTCATCCAACGGCTACGCTCCTCCACCGCCATCTGAAGCAGTTTAAACCCAAAAAACGCAGGATTTCTTAATTGTTTTGTGTTTTGTTGCAGGTGATTTCAATGGTTCTCTGTGTATTATAAAGAAATGTTGGAGGCGGGAATGACGATTCCTGCGCCCACGATCTACCAAAGGGAACCATTTGCAGGTTTTGATTCGAAGTTTAATCAATGTTTCATGAGCATTGATAGCACACGAAGGCTTGCGCGGCCTCTGCACATCAATTCAAAAACAGTTAAAGAGTATCAGTTTGAAGACAGAGCACAGCAGATAAAGATTGAAGACGGTTTTTTTGGGGATTACGGCTAAGACCGTTATCAAAAGCCTAATCCCCAATCTAAAACACAGTTTAAAAAGAAAATCATAAATGTTTTGATGACAGAAAGGTTTCCACCGCTTCAACTGAGGAAAATTGATTCCTCAGCTACTACAAAGAGCCACCTGTTGCCTCAAACCTTTCAAACAGAGGCCGAAGTTATTGCTTAAAGAAATATCTACCTTCAGCGCAGCCAGGGAGTTAATTCCGCCACAGCAAATTGATGCAAAAACTGTTTGCGGAGTTATTTCACACAGCATATGAGCCTCAAAGTCAAATAAAACTCACTTCGAGTTTTAAATCACAAATATAAAAGTTAATGCAGCACTTCCACCTGTAATTTCTCCAATCGATGCCTCTCAAAGGGCCGAGAAGTCTTCACTCTGCATTAACTGTCCTTTAGATATTTTGTTAAAATCTCACCTCCTCATCTTCCTATAAGTACTTCTACAGAAGATGAGAAATTGTTGGTTGCAGAACTTTGAAATACACTTGAGCTTGAGACTTCTTTTTGTACATAGTATTCACTGGCCCTTGAAGCTCTGTTTGTGCTAGAGTAGTTAGGTTGAATAGTGAAGATGATTGCTGAACTAAAACATTGGACTTGAAGTTTGTAGCTGGTTTGACATCAATATAAAAGTTGTTTCATGGGATCCTGATCTATATTGACGGTGATGTTATTCTCATTTGTAACTTGTTGTTTTATTTTTGTTTTCATGTTGTTTCATTCTCCACTGTAAAGAACAGTTTAAACAGGGTTAGGACCTGTTGTATATCAGTAACCTTCTCTGGCTGAGAAATCTTTATTTGAATGTTTTCTTCCAATCTGTGTTATTTAGGAATGACTTAATTCAGTTTAGGCATGAGAATGCTGGCGTTCCCTCATTTTATCGTCCTAGCTGAATATTATTTCTGAACGTTACTTTCAGTATATGTTATGTGATGATGAACTGAAGGAAGATATGGTTAGCCCTCGTCCCAGACTTGTCTGCATAACTAACAGATTGTTTCCCTTGGAATGTGTTAAAAGCTGGCTAGTTTAGAAGCACTTGCTAGATCTTAGACCATTCTGTGTTATCGTTGTGTTTCCCCTTGTTTTGTATATTTTCTATTGGAAGTGTGTCAAAGGCTGGTTGGTTTTAAAGTACTTACCAGATCCTAGTCTGCTTTCGTGTCCTTCTTAAAGTGTTTGTCAAAGGCTGACTGGTTTAAAAGTACTTATCAGATCCTAGGCTGCTCTTCGTTCTGCATCTGTTTAATTCCCCTTCTTGATGTATCACTCCATTCCATAAATCAAACTTTAAAGAGATCCTTAGACATAGATGACTAGCCCCTTGGATCACACTTGATGTTGTTGTTCAATTAAAGCCCAGATATGACTCCATAGCCCAATGGACTAAAAACCAGCGTTATATCTATCTATCTGCCAAAATTGTTCTATTTGCTTGCAATTTCAGGTGGGCTTGGGATTCCAGCCACTATGTCCCATTGACGTAGCCATGCCATTTGCAGCTGCTCAGGCCGATTCAGCTCATGTCCAGTCTGAAGTTGACAAAGCAAGTAGCTTCATCGAGCGCATTCAACACATCCGCCAACAGGTTCATGATATATTGGACAGAGCCAATGCGAAGTACAAACAGCACCATGATCAACACCGGGTGCCACACCACTTCCAGGTGGGCGACAAAGTATGGCTACATTTGCAAAAGGAGCGCCTCACTGGACCTCACCGCAAGCTTCGCCCGCTCCGATACGGGCCGTACACCATCACCAAGGCTGTAGGTAACAATGCCTTCGAGCTTAGTATTCCACCATTCCTTGGTCTGCACCCAGTCTCCAATGTGGATCGCCTTCGTCCTTACTTTCCACCTCTACTGGACACCTCGGACATTGCAGAACAACTCACACCAACAGAGTTAAACCCAGACTGCATGGAACAGGCCACCACAGATTGTATCATGGACATGCAACTCAAGAACACTCGTCAACAGCAGATCCAACTGTATCGGGTTGTCAAAGCTGGCCAACTCCTGCACCAAGGAAAGTGGTTCACCAGGGACCAAGTTCAGCAGAAATTTCCTCATCTCATGGAGGAACTTAACGCAATGGGGACCATTGCTTCGTAAGGGGGGAGGAATGATCCAGGTGGATATTGGTGGCCACCCGCCTATTCCACTTGGGCCCCCACCATTGTCTCTTTCAGTTTTTCAGTTTCGGCATAACTTACTATTTTTAGCAGTTTTTTCGGGTCCTGAACTTCCGGAGCAGTTTTGAGGCCCTAAACGACGTTTTTTGGGCATCGCGCCTCCAGTGAATATCCTTCCGTTTCGGAACGATATTCGTGGCGAAAGTTGTAGTCCTCGGATAGAGCTTTCTAATGATGTATCATGTGCGTCAAACGGAGATAGTATGCCAAAGTTACGTCCGTGGGAAGTTGAAACACCAATTTACCCAAACGGGGCCCATAGTTGTGGCGTTTCATCTCCTAGGGTTAGGTTTTTGGATGTTGAGGGTTCTCCATTATTTCTCAATAATAAATAGGCCCTCGAGCCTCATTGTAACTCATTTCAGAGGCATGTAGCCGCCACATCTCTTCTCAGAGATAGCTACCAGCGCCCTAGCTAGTTTTATTTCCATTCTGTCTGTAAGAAAATTTCAATTCTTTGATATTAATGAAATGAAGTGTTATTTCCGCTGCATCTCTGTATTTATGGTTATATGTTTATTTTGTTGCGTTCCTGCAATGCCCTCAACAATAAGCAACACAAGTGAATTGCTACTTGACATGATGGCATCCTTGGAATACCAAGGGACATCATGGATTAACAAAACATGTACTACACTGCCAACAAATATGAAAGAAGAAGTGAAATCCCACCGTGATCAAAATAAAAAAGAGAAGCAATTCAATAATGGAGACCTTGTATAAGTGTCTTACAGTAGATTTAAGGGTGATATAGGCTCTAAATAGAAGAAAGTCGTAAAAAGGGACAAATTAAATAGGCACAATGCTTGAATGCCCCAACATTCTTTCTTTTTAAAGAGAGGAAGGGAAAATCTACAGGGTGGTTAGGATGAGGGTGGTTACCACTATGTAGGGAAGGCATTGTGGTTGAACAGTCCCAACCCTTAACCATACTCGGAAAATGTTATAGTTCAAAATTAACTAATATTGAAATAAGCAAAGAATAAATAAAGTTATTCGTTAAGATGAATAGAAAGAAAAATAATGAAGTTATGGAATGGACTTGTTCAATTAAAGAATACCTTGTATCACACAACTAGGCTTTTAGGTAAGAAGGATTTGGAGAAAAATAGGTCAAGAGGGGAGGGGGAAATAAGACACAAAGTGATGCAACGAGATTTGGAGTAGAGTTAACCCATGGAGTTGTTGGGATGTTGTAGAATATTACAAGCCAATATTGACGTAGTAAGTCTTTAATCTTCATCGAGAGAGTACATTGAAGGAGAAGATGAAAACTCAACAAAAGTTGACATAGTCGGTCAACAAAAGGTCAACCACATATAATTTAATGGGATGATAACCAATGGAGTTTAAATGAGACACAAGATATTCAATGGAGATGGATCGTCTAAAAGAGGTTGAACGGGGATCCAATGAAAATTAGGAAAATTGTTAAATCTTGTTACACCCAGCTTAATGGAATTAAGATCGATGGAAGCAATATCAACAAAGGCGGGATAACCAAGAAAAATATCAACATAACAAGAATTGACAAAATTTGGTTTGATGAGTAGAAGGCCAATGGAAGGCGAGTCAATGACACCTAAACAAATGGAAGTTAGTTTGACCAGAGGAAGATCGATGGGGAGTAAGTGTATGAGAGCTAAGAGGACATGAGACTAGGATATAGCGTGAAGAGGTATAAATATCAAAGAAAGCAGACATTCAAGAAATAAATGAGGTATGCATCAACAAGATACAACTAGTTAAGAAGAAATTCACAAGAGTTTCTAGATATTAAGTATGTTCACAATAAGCACCAAATCAACAAGATAAAAGCATGACCTATAATCGGGCGCGAACCAATAAAAATTGCAGTGATCGAAGACATGGGATTTGTGATGGTGAGAGAAAGTGTAAAAGAAATTGTATCATTTATCATAAAAAGATTAGCCCAAAAATATATTGGAGGTTGTTAAGAACCTAAAGATAGATGACCGAGGTTGGGTTGCATAATCAAAGAGATGCAAAGCATGTGGTAGAATGAAGGTATGGAAAATAAAAGATTGGATAGATAAAGCAATAAGGATTTCAAAAGTCAACATTAACAGGGTTTTAAATGTGGCCCTATTGATGCGATTTCCGTGTTCGAAGGAAAATTCAAGAAAGCTTATAAGATGTCATAATGAGAAGATATGGTTAGTGGAAGATATCTCAATCGACGCCAAAATGATTCACAACATAACCATGCTTCCAAAAGAATTCTTTGCCACGGAAAGTAGGATCTCAAATTTAACACATGTTGGAGAATTTCACAAGTGATGAAACATCAATTAGTAAAGGTTCCAGGTATTATAGGGAAGAAGGGGGGGTCCTGTAAAGTTTTATTGGTCCGAACCATCAAGTGCAAGGGTTTTCGATAACTCGGAGGGACTCACGTTGATTTGGACATGTGACCTCTCAATCAACAACATGTCCTTGGTTCGACACATGACCCAAGTGACTAGCAAACCCCTGGGTCTAACATTGCCAAAGCCCTTCAACTAGCTTGAACAATTATCGCATACATAGGCGCATATCCACAATCGTAAGCAGAAGCACTGACACAAGCAATGTGAGTTTAACCTCCAACATAAGGCGAGGATCCATTCATGAAGTATGATCAGATTCACATCAAAATCCTAATGTATTTTTCCACGAGGGGAGGATCTATGTCTTAACATGTGGGCAGACCACAATTACGTGCCCTCGTAATACTTCTTTAGTTATCACAATATTTAATGCCGATAGAATGATGCACGTCCTTATAATGCCTCCATGGGTATCACAATGTCATGTCCCAACACAATCTAAAGTGGTCTTGCGATTCCCATATCTCTTGGGCTTTCATTCCTTTAGGGCTTACATAACCAATTCCCTGTGGGGATGCAATTAATAGGATAGTTGCGCTACATCAGAAACGCCACCTAAACACCACCATGAATGTCATTTTGGCTACAACACGCACACACACACACACACCAAGGAAATCATTGCACATAAAACCGAGGTATGCTTCCACAGATTTATGGATGGCATTCCTTTTAAAGCTTGTCACGAGACGACATTTTTTTGTGACGAGAGTTGATTATGTTTCCGCCAATTAACAAAATCCCGCGCGTTTCAAAAATAAACTAAGTCTCGACCTTGTTTCGCTCCATCTTGAGAAAATTTTCGTTGCAGGATTATTACAAGGGTTTCCCAAAGGTTAAGACACATCCACATAACCCCTTATGACACCACTCTAATCGCATCGATCATAAGAATAAACAAAACAAACTAGTTGAATCGTTCCACACGGTTCACAGGGAGTCGATGAGTAGAAGGCCAATGGAAGGTGAGTCAATGATGCCTAAACAAATGGAAGTTAGTTTGACCGGAGTAAGATCGATGGGGAGTAAGTGTATGAGAGCTAAGAGGATATGAGACCAGGATAAAGCGTGAAGTGGTATAAATATCAAAGAAAGAAGGCATTCAAGCAGTAAATGAGGTATGCATCAACATGATACAAGTAGTTAAGAAGAAATTCACAAGAGTTTCCAGATATTAAGTATGTCCCAAATAAGCACCAAATCATCAAGATAGAAACATGACCTATAATCGAGCGCAAACCAATAAAAATGGCAGTGATCGAAGACATGGGATTTGTGATGGTGAGAGAAAGTGTAAAAGAAATGGCATCATTTATCATAAAAACATTGGCCAACTCCTCTAGTAAAAGTGTTTTGACTCCTCTAGTAAAAAAAATTTGACCTTTTAGGCCAATTGACTTTTTACGGATGCCCCTGCATCATACACACCTATAAACTTGCTTTGTGGTCCACTTGCACCCCTTCTTGGCTAATAATGCGGCCCAAGTATTCGAAATTTAAGGCCCTAAAATCGTATTTGGAATGCTCAAGGAAGAAATGCTGGTCCTCAGGGAGTTACAAGGCTCTATCGACCTATTTTGCACGAGAATCCCAAGTTTCATTGTGGATCAAGCTATCGTCAAATAATAAAGGCACAAAAATGCGCAGGAAGGTTCAGGGAATCTTGTTCATGGGGTTGTTAGAGGTAGACGTAGCATTGCAAAGTTGAAAGGGCAACACTAAAACGTCACAATGACATTCATGTGTGTGAATAGTTGTTTTAAGGATGTACACCTCCTTGATTCGTGTTTGGTGGTATCCTGAGCATAGGTCCAGTTTAGTGAAAGAAATTGTGCCCCATGAAGCTCATTTACGAGATCATCGACAACTCGAAAGGGAAATTTGTCTTCAAGGGTCAAGTGATCGATAGTGCAAAAATCGAGAAACGTGTGCTAACTACCTTCTTTCTTAAATACGACGACCACATGTAATGAGCACGACCTAATACTAGGATGCGTGACTCTAACCTCTATTAGTTCTTGAATGATCCTTCATGTTTCATTCTTTTATGCAAATAGGCACCTATAAGGACGCACACCGCGCGGTTTGGTTTCCTAGAGGCAAGGGGATACTCACCACATGGATGCGGTAATACATGGGGTGTTTCAAATACCTATGGATGAATAATTAGGACCCTATGCAAATCGGGGGGTGGGATCTCTTCAGGGGGGACTATGCACAACTTGTATGTAATTGAATTGGGAAATAATCTTGGAGTGGCATTTCTTCAATAGCTTCTTTGTACTGTGACATTTGATGATTTCAGGAGAGTTAGGCTTAATCGCTTTGAGTGTGCTTATGCACTTCATTGTTGAGGCTCGTGTATAATTCCTTAAAGTCCATTGTAACAGGACCAAAAGTGTGGAACCTTTCTGCACCAAGAACTACACCAAAACTCAACATTTCAATGGAAAACATGTGAGATTTGTGCCAATAGTGTCCTAGTTTCACGCATTCCTACATGTTTCATCGTATGCCTCCATCGACTATCATAATCTGAAATCTATGCATTACACATGCATAACAATGGGTCTCTTCGACCACTCTCCTATGAATAAAATCATGGGCGTTGTCGCTATCAATAAAAACAACCACCTTGGAATTCTTGATGTAACTAAATCAACCAAACAATCCGGGGTTCATAAATGTTGGATAAGACATGGAGTGAAATTTATGGATCCCCACATGGAGCTTCTAAGGTTGTTTATCTCTAAGGAGGAGAGGTGGTATGTGGAATTGCAGGCGTGGACTGTCTTTAGATCGGTATTTTAGGGAGACATCGGTTTGAAACAATTTATGTTCTTTACATTTATGCCCTACGAAATCGTCACCCCCTGCAGTTATAGCAAAGTCTGAGGCATTGGTGTTATGCCATTTCTGCTCAATAAATGGGAATCAAGGAGGGCGTTTTTTTCTTTACTGCCCTTGATCTCTCGTTCCTTGCTCATTGTTTTATAAAATTATTAAAACACTGAGTTGGGAGTATCCATAAGCTCGAAAGGCACTACAACTTTTCGTTCTTGCTCCTGCCGAAGTCTTGAAGTTGTCCGAGTCTTATCCTTAGTTGACTTTGGGCTCCTCCTTTTTGTCCCTTCTAATTTCCTATCCACTTCTTGCTTTTTGGCTTTAGGCTACTTGAGGTCTTGGCATACTATTGATTGTGATGGCGCTCTCCCTTTTTTTAAGTTACCTTTGTTTATTGGCGAGTGGGCCTTTGCTATGGTTTTTTGGATATGCGGTATTGTAACAATTTAGCCTATTTAGAGATTAAGAATCTGCATGATTAAGAGTTCTTTCACATATTTTTTTAAGATGTAATAACGTATATATAATTATTATTATTATTATTCAAATAAAGTTAAAATTTAGTTAATTCTTCTGATTATTTTTTAATTTTAGCATCTTGAGATGTATGATGAAGCAAGTGTTTTAATGCTTATTATGGATTCATGCCAGCCCTTTGATTTATATGGCTCCATTAATTTGGGACTTGCCAAGCTATAGGGGCTTAGAATTTGTGCTTATGTTTGTTCTTGTTCAATGGGATTTGCTTGTTGTGGTTGCTTCGGCAATGCACAGTTTTTTGTGTCGTCTCTCTCTCTCGCTCTCTAACCTAGCGGTTGACACCTCTCTTCATCCAGCTATTATGGGGAAGAAGGGGGGGGGGGGATCCTGCAAAGTTTTCTTGGTGTGAACTACTAGGTGCAAGAGACCTTAATTTGAACGCGTGAACTCCCCACTCACATGTCTTTGGTTTTGCATATAGCTTAACTGATTAAGCAAATCGTCGGGGTTCACCTAACCCGAACAATTATTGCATACATAGGTACACATCCACAATGGTAGGGAGAAGCACTAACACTAGCAATGGGGGTTGAACCTTAGTGAAAGCCATACTACGTACCACTTTGACTCACAAGTGTTCACCACAACAACAACAACATAGGGATGAAAGGGAGAAAAAAGCAAATGATTGTGTTTCTAATTTTGGATTGAGACATAGTATGGACATAAAAAGAAGAAGAATAATAACAACTAGGGATGAAATATGGAAGAGGAAGCATAGGGCGTTTTAATTTTGGGTTAAGATATAGTATGGATATGTCCCACATGCAAAGTGGTGATGGAAGTAATGAAAGGGAGGAGTATAGAGGGTGAAGTTGGGAAGATACAAAACATACTTACCTGGGCGGGGTCAATCGATGATCAAGAAGGTCGATGGCCTAGGAAGGCCACCTCCATTGCACTTGGGAGGGGGGTTTACCTAGCATCTCCCATTGAGGAGAGTGCACGTCATAATTTGTGGCAGCGGAGGCTCGCGTTCGCGCGGCCTCCACACAAACGCTAAACAGAAATGGAAATCAAAGCATGTTCGAAGTTTTTCAGTGAAGTGCAAGCAAATCAGAGTTAACAACACCAAAACGTAATGAAAATCAGAGTGGTCGCAGTTTTTCAGTGAAATGCATGCCTGAGGGTACAAATCGCAGAGTGGTCGCCGTTTTCCAGTGAAATCAGAGTCGGAGTGAAACGAGTACATTGCAAATCAGAGTCGGAGTGAAACGAGTACATTGCAAAGTGAACCCAGAGAGTTCTGTATTTTGCATTGCAAAGTAAACCAGAGAGTCAGAGTGTTCACAATTTTGTATTTTGCATTTGAGAGAAACTACAGTTCTGTATTTTGCATTTGAGAGAAACTATTAATGGAAATTTATATTGTAGAGTGAGACATATGTATTTGCAATTGAGAAAAACGATTAATGGAATTTGCATTTGAGAAAAACGATTAATGGAAATTGATATTCTACAGTGAAATATGTATTTGCAATTGAGTGGATTGACTGTTGTTGAGTCAGACAAATTACAACGCCGATTTTTCAAATTTAAAATGAGGTGGTTTCCTGCCAAATTGCACAAGACACTGAACGCTCCAACTTAACTCTTTGCTCAGTTGTAGTCTCTCACCTCAGAGACCCAGGTTCAAATCCCGGCAATGGAATTTATTTTCCCGGACGTTTTTCCAGTGACCCAAAGAGTTTCACGGCAATGCAATCCTTTCTTTCTTACTGTGTTTCCCGAACGTAAGAGTTTCACGGCAATGCAATCCTTTCTTTCTTATTGTGTTTCCCGGACGTTTTTCCAGTGACCCAAAGAGTTTCACGGCAATGCGATCCTTTCTTTCTTATTGTGCTTCCCGGACGTTTTTCCAGTGACCCAAAGAGTTTCACGGCAATGCAATCCTTTCTTTCTTATTGTGTTTCCCGAACGTTTACCCAGTGACCCAAAGAGTTCCACGGCAATGCAATACTTTCTTTCTTATTGTGTTTGTATTCATGTATATAGTAAACTGTTGGATATTCAAGATGTGTTTGCAGACGCTGAATTTGTGCTCCTTAATAATTGTACATTTGCCATTATATATTTTAAATAGAAATTTGAATATACATTGCAATGCGCGTGAGCTTTCAGAAAAAAAAAAGTAAGTTGTGTGTCAATATCAAAACCTCACAAAAAAAGAGGCGGCCCAATAATGCTGCTGTTCTTCCTCCTCCAGAAAGTCCAGAAAGCCCAGTTACTGTAGACATCAAAAGGATTTGTCATATAGGCTCTCCTAACAAAAACTTGGATCCAGCTCTTGTGTGTGGAAACACAGCAACAACAACAAAGCCCAGTTACTGTACACATCAAAAAGATTTGTCATATAGGCTCTCCTAACAAAAACTTGGATCCAGCTCTTGTGTGTGGAAACACAGCAACAACAACAAAGCCCAGTTACTGTAGACATCAAAAAGATCTGTCATATAGGCTCTCCTAACAAAAACTTGGATCCAGCTCTTGTGGGTGGAAACACAGCAACAACAACAAAGCCCAGTTACTGTAGACATCAAAAAGATTTGTCATATAGGCTCTCCTAACAAAAACTTGGATCCAGCTCTTGTGTGTGGAAACACAGCAACAACGACAAAAATGAAACTTTCAGCATTTCTCCTGCAGTTTTTAGCCATCCCCAGTGCTTCTTTGAAACAATTTCCTTTTAGCTTCCCCCATAATAATTCTTATTCCAGTTGTAGGGTAACCATATTTCATGTCGAATCTGCAATGCAATCCACATATAAGCTCTGTTCGGTCATGATGTTGTTTTAATTGTTGTGGTGGTTTTAAGTTTTAATCGTTGGGACAACAACAGTCTTGGAGGTTGCAAGCATTGTAGATTCCATTCCATTACTAAGGACAACTAAAACAAAGGAACACCTGATGTGTTTATTATGGAGAGAGAGTACATGCTTAAGTTTGTGCCTGAACTTGCCAGTGATGTTGTAGGCAGGCAGGGGTGGATCTTTGTCCAATCACCCTCGCACCAAATAGGGTCATCATAAGCACCAAAGTGCTTATAATGCTGTTAATGACTTTGGGATCTCATATTATACGACATCTATCTTTCTTTCTGTCTGTCTCATATTATACGACATCTATCTTTCTTTCTGTCTGTCTCACTTCTTCTTGCACACGTTTTGTAAAGTCAAGCCATACTGCCCTCCAAAAGCCACAAGTTCTTTCTGAAAACAAAAAAAAAACGTTCTTTACAATTAGTACTCGGGAAAATTAGTACCTCATCCTCAATTCACAAATTCCTGGATTGCTTCCCCGACGAATTGGTTGAAATGGTTGATAGAAATCAAATTCACATTGGAACCCCTTGGCAATTTCACAGCGCAGAGCGAAATTCGTTTGACATATATATGTAATAACAGAAAAAACGATATATAGATCTGGATTTAAAAACAAACGATGCCCGGATCAGCTCCGGTGGGAAAATCGAACTGCCTGACAGAGTTGCCATAACACCTGTTGATGATAATTGATAAATGGAAGCGAGCAACATCGAGAAAGAGACAACCAAAAACACATGTCGATGATAAATGGAAGCCAGCAACTTCGAGAAAGAAACAACCAGAAAGTACAGCCCAGGGAGAAGTCGGAAGAATTAAAATCAGTAAACAACACACACAATGAAATGAAAACATTACTGTCAAATATCTCATTTAACTGTCAAATACGACGGTGATGCTTTTTATGGATTGCTACATCCTCAATTAGCAATGGATTGCTACATCCTCAATTAGCGATGACGGGCAGCAGAAGGCCCAATTAGTCAGATTAGCCAGAAGGGTTTCATGGATATTATATGCTTCTTTCATAGAAAGAGAAAACACAAATGTCCCACTGACACAAAATATAGATTATAATCAAATCAATGCTGCTAATCAATTGAATCCCAATAATACTATACAAACAGGCACAAATATGATCACAACAAATACACTACTATCCCTCAATGAGAATTTTTGATAAAATGATGAGAATCAATGGTGGAAATAAAGTGAGAATTTCATAAAATGATGATGAGAATTGATAGAAGAAATAAGTGAGAATTTGATAAAATGATGATGAGAATTAATGGAAGAAATATAAGTGAGCAGCGAACATGAGAATGTAAGCAATTCCTTGATCGATTGCCAATCCTGCATAACAAACAACAGATCAAATCAGAACAAGGGTGTGTGCGAACAACAGATCAACATTGATCAAATCATAACAAGGGTGTGTGCGAACAACAGATCAAATCAGAACAAGGGTGTATGCGAATGCGAACAACAGATCAACATTGATCAAATCAGAACAAGGGTGTATGCGACTTATCAGAAAGAAAAATCAGAACAAGGGTTTATGCGATTTACCAGAAAGACAAGAAAATAATTGATACCAATCAGAACAAGTGATTATGAGGGGCCTGGCGAGAGGTCTAAATGCACAGCAGCAGCACACACATGAGACGTTTCAGTTCTCAATCTACTAGACAATTCATTCATCGCATTAAAAGAAGAGTTCAATTCACTTCATCAGTCGACCAACAAATTCATGACACTAGTTAACTTGGAATTAAGAGTTGTTGGGGTGCGCCAGGCTGGTGCTGTAGTGCAACGCACAAGCAACGCTCGACAGCCCCAATAGCAAGCTATTGTGAGTGGGCCCTCCCCCTAGAAAAATACATTTAATATCATGTGGTTCTATGAACCACGTATCAGATATTAAACTGATAAGAACAGATACTACACTTGATCTTAGCCAAAAGGCCGAGAAAGGTATGCTTTTCAACTTCCATCTCTCTTCCTTTTCTATTGCACCCCCTCTCCTCTATCTTTCTTCTTCGTGCATGTGGTATAAATCATTTATATGCGTTCCAACTTAAATAAACATGCCATTTACCATATAACTTGTACCCTATAACAACGTTGTCTTCTTCACTCTCCTCATGCTTTTCCCACATAAATATCCTAGTCAAACGACCAATGCACTTATAACCTATCAAATTTGTCATATTTCTTCTTTACAAACACATGAGGTAGTTAGCAACACTTTGTACGAGCATTGAAAGTTCATCCACCTCTATGCCCAAATAACCTATTAATGCTATCCATATGAGATGAGGTTCAAATTATTCTTTTTTGGGGAGGAAGCTAACAACCGAGGAATATATATATATATATATATATATATATATATATATATACACCCGAGGATAAGTTAAATCTTGATAGAGTGTACGCAGGAGACTTCTTCCACATTAATGACCTTGTATACGAAATAAGATCTAAAGTGAGAATGCATTTTCCCACCACCATCAAAAGAAAGTGGCATTTTTAAAATATGCGAGACAAACACAGGGAAAACAATTCTCAATTAAGATGAGTCAACCCTTGTCTATGCAAATGGGGGGGGGGGAACTTCCACATCCCCGCCTATGCTTCTAATACTGTTGGTGTCATCCATGTCACCATTCAGACCTTGTGGACCATTCTAGCGAGTTTGGGCAATTCAATGTGAATTTGGGCTTTTCACTTATGGCGTCATTTGCGGGCATCAAACTTCCCTTTTCGACCCAAAAACATTTTGTTCAAACCACACACCCTTTTCATGTAGTTTCCCTCATCCACAGCTTTCTTATGAGCTTTGGGCCCTGCTCTCATTCCCCACACAATAGTTATAGCCTTGACAAGTTGACCATTGATTTTCCGCCTCAGCCCCTACGACTCTTGGCCCTCAATGCCTTCTCTACACCCCTTCTTCCCTTCCCATTTATGAAGTCCTTTGTAAACACATCAAAGGTATTCTCGTCGTTTGGAGAGACTTTTACGCATAAAGTAAACAATGGATATTGCTATTCAACGTTCCTTCTCATTACATTCACCTAGAGCACGAACAATCAACAACCCCCCCCCCCCCCCAATAACATGAACACAACATCATTATCCGACCATTGCTACAAGTAGACAAAAAAATAATGTTCTGCTTGTTGTCAAAGCTTAGAAGGAGGAGGCGGTATTAGTCACTGTAAAATCACAAAGATATATGTTTGCGACCTTGTTGTAAGAGATTTCAAAAGAAACACTGCTTATTCTATTATTATAGAAGCATTTGCAAATAAAATACTCTTCCCTAGACTTGAACCCGGTCCTCTCGGATGAGAGTTGAGTATTGTAATCGACTAAAATATGACAAAGCAAACAACTAAATATAATTGGAAGTAATTTTCAAGATATTTAAGTTTTAAATTTAAAACAATTGATGGATCTTGTAATTTGTCTGCATCAATGATTAATCAATGAATGGCTTGTATTTGTTCAAGGTAATGCAACCCAAATATGGGGCTTATGCTTATCATTCAAAAAACCAAGAACTCTGTATTTGCAACGTCCACAGGCATTTGATTTGGTCGTGCTAGTTGCAGCGATGATTTGAAATACGTAATGTAAGTAAGTAATCTCTGAGTCATTATTGGATCCATCAACATGTCCCTAGGTGTTCCAAATCACTTGGGATGGCTAAGCATTCCAAAAACCGCTATGTCATGAACCATATTGTTTTATAGTAAAGGGATATGATCATATGAGATTGACTAACTAGGTGAAGAACCACGCACATGAAAACATACTTATGGCCTTCCTTTGGCAAAGTATTTAAAAACCCAAAATAAGAAAAGCGATAGATTGTCATCCAGGATTTCTCAAGATGAAAGGATGAAACACGCTTGTTACTGTTCTCATCATTACTTTGTCCCAGATATGAAATGAAACTCTAACCCTCAAGAGTTATGGTTTAATTTCAAGCAGATGATTCATCCTAGAAGGAGTCACCTTCAAGTAATCTTTAGGTTGACACACTTTCCATCCATATTCTTAGGTCATCATACTCTATTTCCAAGGGCTCTAGACACAATAATTGTTTCAATATTATCTATTGCTATCAATCTATTGGTATTGGATTCCTGCGTGAATGACTATCTTGTTGCATCGACTCTTATCAATTATATAAAGGGTCTTGATTCGCCTTCAAAGAGTGAAAAGTTTTGTTGCCATAATTTAGGAAACCAACATTCTTACCAACGTAAACATCAATTTACACTCTAGTACTCATATCTCATAAGAAATCTACTACTTTAGTATTATTATTAGATAACATAACTTATTTATTAAGTACCATAGTATGTCTGATTTACTAACTTTTAAGGACACATTTAATATGCATGTACACTCCATTCTAACTTCCAGATATGCATTAGCCATGATGCAAATATATTAAATTGAAGTATGTGTTTCAATATATCACATTGTCTAACCCTAGATTTATGGATAGAGTATTATAACACTATCCACTTTAATTTAAGTGAACCTATAATTACTTTGAAATCCATTTTTATGTTTCATTTTCTTTAAAATTTTACAATATTTATTCTATAACAATTGTTGCTCCTTGTCATTTAATTTAGAAATTAAGATATGGAAAAATTTCTTCAAAATTATAACCAATTAATAATGGTCAATACTGGCATTCAATGTTCTTGCATTGACGCCATATTTAATCTCATTAGAAACTCGACATTCATGAATTACGCTCATGTGATATGGGTCATAGAGGAAAGGTTTTGAATATGTGGTGAATGTTGAGAAATGACATTTCATAAAGCGATGCATTGTGAAGGAACATGGAAAGTAGTTGACATGGACGTGATGAGGGACACATGACTAACAATGAGTGTGACATGTCAACAAACTCAAGGCATTATATACATGCAACACTCATATCTTACCGTGTGACATCGAGGGTCAGTGAATGTGGCTTGGTAAAATTGTGTGGTGATTCGAAAATATGCCACCTATGATATTTCACAACCTACACAAAAGACTTTTTATCTAAAATCCCAAATATTTTATCTTTAAAACTCCAAAGGGAATTTCAATATGAGAAATACCACCTCCTTTTTTCTTTTTCTTTTTTCTTGGTGAATCTACTTATAACCTTGGTAAATCTGTATATTTACATTTACTTCTCTCTAAATTTATGCAAATAGTTGCATAATTTGTGGTGGTTGGGCGGTAACTCTTAATAAATACCTTTTATTCACCTAAATTTAAAAGATTTGTTGAATAACTCTTGGATTCACTAACCATTTAATTTACATGGCTGCTCATGATTATCATTATGTTAAACATGAAAATTGAACATTCTTTATATATACATATATATATCAAATTATTCTAATCTTAACTAATCTCTTTCAATAACTCATTATTAACATGTTAACTTAATTTTCTCAAAATTTTATACCATGAAAATTGAACATTCTTTATATATACATATATATATCAAATTATTCTAATCTTAACTAATCTCTTTCAATAACTCATTATTAACATGTTAACTTAATTTTCTCAAAATTTTATACTACACCACATTGAAAGTTGTATAATAATCCATTGGGTAAATACCAAAAACTCTATCTAAGTGTAAATATTTTTAAAATAGAATAAAATTGATAGGGTTTAATTCATTTTTTAAAAATATCACCAATTTATTGCTTGACCCAGTCAATTTTGAAACTTGTCTTATAACATCTGTAATTACTTTTTTTCTTTGCAGTGATTTTGTAGATGAAAGTCATTTACTTATATATATATATATATATATATATATTATTATTATTTTTATTTTTATTTTTTTTATTTTTTTTGCAATGAATATTGCAAATATTATTTCAAATCTTGATTATTATAAATGTGTAATTACCTTTTTACTTTCCAGTAATTTTGTAAATGTCATTCAATTATTATTATTACTACATCTTTTTTATTTTTATTTTTTGTATCCCATTAAAATCACCGTACTATGTGGTGAATCGAATCATATCAATGATTATTCGATTCAAACTGAACTTCGTCTCAAGAAATACAACTAAACATGAAATGGGTCGAGATTGAAGAGACACAGGTAGAAAAAGACCTCCATGAGAAACAATTTGTTTATAAAATTATATAAGGGAGGTTGGTAGTCAAAAACCAAAACCAGAAAAACAAAGATCCAATTCTGGAAATCTAATTAGTGTTTTATGCCAGGTATGCGGCTTAATTTTAACCAAGATACATCATGAACAAAGTTTTGGGCAATAACGGATAAAATGCAATATGAACCAATAGATAAATCAATATAAGGTAAATGTTTCAAGTACAATTACTATAGAGATCAAATAGAAAGACAATGATATTGCACATAGAGTAGATTGACCAGACAAACCAGAAAAAGGGCAGATATTATGCACAAGACTTGGATCAAGACTTACTGTGATACTTATTAATAAGTTATATTATCTAATAATAATACTAAAGTAGTAGATTCCTTATGAGATATGAGTACTAGAGTGTAAATTGATGTTTACGCTAGTAAGAATGTTGGTTTCCTAAATTATGGCAAGAAAACTTTTCACTCTTTGAAGGCGAATCAAGATCCTTTATATAATTGACAAGAGTCAATGCAACAAGATATTCATTCACGCAGGAATCCAATACCAATAGATTGATAGCAATAGATAATATTGAAACAATTATTGAGTCTAGAGCCCTTGGAAATAGAGTATGATGACCTAAGAATATGGATGGAAAGTGTGTCAACCTAAAGATTACTTGGAGGTGACTCCTTCTAGGATGAATCATCCGCCTGAAATTAAACCAGAACTCTTGAGGGTTAGAGTTTCATTTCATATCTGGGACAAAGTAATGACGAGAACAGTAACAAGCGTGTTTCATCCTTTCATCTTGAGAAATCCTGGATGACAGTGTATCGCTTTTCTTATTTTGGGTTTTTAAATACTTTGCCGAAGGAAGGCCATAAGTATGTTTTCATGTGCGTGGTTCTTCACCTAGTTAGTCAATCTCATATGATCATATCCCTTTACTATAAAACAATATGGTTCATGACATTGCATTTTTTGGAATGCTTTGCCATCCCAAGTGATTTGGAACACCTAGGGACATGTTGATGGATCCAATAATGACTCAGAGATTACTTACATTATACATACATACCTACACACACACACACACACACACACACATATATACACACGTCAGGGAATAAATGTATGGGATTAAATTTTCATGTCAATTCCTTTATGGGAGAAGAAGAGGGAACATGCAAGTGCTTATTATTCAACAATTGCACGGTAGAGACGTGCCATGCATGTGATACATGAAGGAGTTTAGCTCAGGTGATTGTTGAAACAATGATGATTAGACACATTGAAATTGATAATTACAATACTCTTAGGTTCAAATATGTGACAACTAAGAAATTCAAAAGGATTATTACTAATTTGATATAGGTTGATTTTGAGTGCTAGTTTTTGGAGCCTATCATATACTTGTATGGTTTTATTTATTTTGTTGGAGCTTTATCATATAACGATATTAATGATATCATGTTAAAAGGATATCTACTATGTGACGATTTCTAGCCTAAAAGCCATTTTATTAATTAAACCTAAGTGGTGTAAGTGATGTAGTTGAGATTAATTCACAAGAAGAATTGATGCACCTTGACGTAGGTTCATTACACATGTGGTTTGAGTTAATGGTCACTCACTAATTGTACATTCTCTTGTGAGATATTTCATGGTGATAGATTTTAAACATATATAACTATGATCATTTTAATTTCATAAGAAATCAATTGTGTTAATATATGAGAAATAAACATATATAAGTTATAGAGATTTTGTTAACTTACTTGGGGATGTTGTTTATACGAACTAAGGGTTCCCAAGTAGTCCACATTTGTTACAAAATGAATATTGATGTAATGTATTAAGCATATCCATACACATAATATACATTGTTGAATGACGTGGTGTGCCCTAAAAGCATTGGCGTCAAGAATGATAAAATATAAATTGTGGGGCTTGATTGTCAAGCATGCGACACATAATCACCCATGCCCATTTTAACACTATATAAGGGAGGTAATCAAAGTTAAAAAGTAAATATGATGTTTATATCATTACATAAAGGGAACCATAAAGAATATGGAAGATGTTTTGAGTATGACCCTCAAATATTTTGGTATTCCTTAATGGACAAAAATCAGGGAGAAATTGATTGATTTAAAAATTGAGGATACTTGGCACAATGAGAATAGCAAAATTTTAATAGAGAATATTAAGGATATACATCCCTGTCTTAATTTCCTTTCCTAATTTAAGGACTTCGGGGCGAAGTCCATTATTAAGAGGGGGTGAATGTAGTGCCCCACTTTGGTTGATGAACACTGATCCTTCATACTTTATTCTTTGAGGACCTCAGGTTGAGGATCCAGACACATGACTCTAATATTAGTGGATTTGATGGTTATGTACGTTCTTATTGATACTGTGATGATGACATCATTGATGGATATGTATGTTCTCTATTGATATCATGATGATGATAGATTTTATGGATAGATATGTTTTCTATTGATGTTACGATGATGATGCCTTTGATGAATATGTCATCACTTCCATGGTTTGAAACTTTGGGACGAATTTTAATTTAAGTGGGGGTGTATGTAGTGCCCCACTCTAGATTTCTGACCTTGATATGACATTAGCAATGATTTAGCCTTAAGGCTCACACATTATTATTTGAGGACCTCAGGTGGAGGATACTGACACTTCACTCTACTATTAGTGGATGTGTTTATTTCCTAGTCGGTGTTCGGATGATGGTGGCTTTGATGGATATGTATTGACGTTATGATGATAGTTGTGATGGATGTGTCTACTTGCATTACTTCTGGTTCACTATAAACAATGATGTGGATGACTATGTCATGTTGATGATTTTGTTATGAAAATGACTAACACTAAGAAACTTGGTTACTGATGATTATTGAGAATTACAGGAAACCGCCAGAGGCACTCGCATATGATGAGTTGACAACATCTGGTTTGATAGAAATTAATATTTTTGTAATTGAACTTCTAAGTTCAGTTTGAAACTTGTTATATATATACTCTGATGATATGTCATTGGTTGCAAGAACATGTTAGTTGCTTGGCCGAATGACTCACATATGGGTGATGGGGTTGTACAATTGGATGGAACAACATGGGAGGGGTGGAAAAATGTCCCTGATCTCACCCGCTAGGCTCCTGCCATGACTTAGGCTGGAAAGGTCAAAGTACCTTCGCCTTGAAGATCACGATGTCGTGAGGGCAGGTCCCAAATTTGGTTTGCTCACGAGGATTTTCTGGGGGGCACGCATCAAGGCGGATTCCTTGATCCCCAGCACCATTAGCCTCACTATAGCAGGCAACATATGAGATGATGGGGGTCTCTGGCGTTGCACATATAATTTCCCCTCGTAACCACTAGATGCTTGAAGGGCAAGTGGTGTGGCACCCTTGGAATTTCAAGAGAAATTCTTGAAGGGCACGACCGACTTGGCACCCTTGGCATCAGAAATAAATTTTTAGGCATGACACCCTTGGAACTTCGAATGGAAATTCTTGAAGGGCATGACCAACTTGACACCCTCAACATCATTAAAGAAACTATTAAATATAACCAATATATGAAAATCCAACTAATTCATATCCAGTGACATATGAGGTTAGAACCAAAGGAACTAAATCAAGAATAAAACTTAAGGGTAAGGGAGTAATAGGGAAAGATAAAATATTTTACCATGATAACTCTACCCATTCCTTGTTAAACAAAATATTAAGTGGATAAGGTACATAAGTAACTTAATTAGGCAAAAATGGGGAAAGAGGGACATAGAGTTAAGTATAAAGAATTATTAAAAACTTCATTAAGAGAAGAGGGTGGTGAATTAAAATAAGATTAATAAATTAAAATTTGAGAAAATTAGAGAACTTCCATGTGGCAAGAGCTAACATAAGAATATTCATCATAAAGGCAAATTGAGATAGTTTAGGGGACCAAATCTAAGAATTATCAATTAACTTCAGTAATAAAGACAATTTAAGGAGTAAAAAGGGGGAATCAAGAGACAACTAGGAGAAGAAATAGGAAGCCTTGTTGGGTTGAGGGAAATACTATTTTTATATGAATAATTAAGTAAATCATTTTGGGAGAGTCTTGATGAGAGGGCGACACATGGGTGGGTGAATAATCAAATTTTGGGTAATAAAAAAAATAATTTTTTATGCATGAACTTCCAAGTGTCACCTATGAAGCCTTCTATAAAAGAAAGGGAAATGGAAGGAAAAAGGGGCTTTTTGTTTACGCTATTGTTGGATGGAGGAGATGATGTCATTTTGAGTGGTTACGAGATATAGTGAGTTTGGAGGGATAGAGTATTATAGAGAGGGGATTCTTGAGCCAAGAGGGGCTCACCTCTATCAGCTAGCACATTCCTTCGTTGTACAACCCCATTGCAGCTCGGGGGTCCGCAGGGAAGGAGAGTACCCAAGGAGTATGGTGGGAGGTCAACCGGTGGGTCATTCCGTTTGGATTAAGCACGACAACATTCAGGCTTGGAGGTAAACGACAACAAGGGAGCTCAAGCAGCGGCAAGTCAAGTTTGGTTCTCGTCTAAGGGTGAACAGTACATGTGTTAGTTATATTGTTTTTAGTTATGATGATTTCATTGTGCCTATACTCAAGTTAAATATATGTATGTGTTAGGAAGTTAAATTTATGTACTTGATATACCTGATTTAATTTTACCGAGTTTCAAACTTGTATGATTATGATTTAAATTCCTAGTTACTGTGTTTTATTTATTAAAAAAGAAGAAGAAGAAGAAGAAGAAGAGTAAAGCCTAGCGCTCATCTAGTAAATCATAGGATTGGTCTCTACACAAGCCATGGAAGATTGACCAAGGAGATGTAGCCCAGGAGGGGTTAACTCCTTCATCAAAACTCTGTGTTGATGGATCAATTGTGATGGTTTCCTGTGTATTTTGTTGCTGTTGTTCAACATTTGATTTTCACACGTTATTCTCTTCAATTCACTCATAAAACTCAGTTAAATTACCTGTTTGACACACATAAGCAACACCTACGTACATCAAGCATAAGATCGGAAAATAAAGTTTAAATCTAAAGATGAAATTAGCACAACAAAAATAACACTCATACTCAGATCACATAGAGGGTGATGATCCATATGCAAGCCTATTCCATGTAAAATATGTCCTAAAGGAATTTGAGGAGATGTAGATTTCTCAGGATAACTAGGGGTCTGTATACACACAACAACATAAAAAATGTGTGTTGTTGGGAAGGTTGTTCACTACACATTGACCAGTGGGCACCTGTGCAAATTGGTCTCGAATGATATCTTGTGGAGATGTTTCCTCGATCGTTAATGATGGGACATCATTGATGAAGCACATGGCAGGGTGTCAGGTGGACATTACCAAACTAATACAACAATAACGAAATTCCTCCTCGCAACACTATGGTTCCTTGGTTTGCACAAAGGCCACAAAAACATTTCACTATAAAAATGTTGAGCTAATTTATGTACCTAAACTAACACAATATTTATTATCAATCCGGGTTGTTTATGCTTTGAGGCAAGATCACTATATGTGAAGATCGGATATAATCAACCTTGAAAGATATGCTGAAAGTAATATATTCTACAACTCCAACTCAATTAGTTTTAAAAAGAGGATTAATATGGAAATGGTTCTTGACTCAAGAAATTCATTTTCACCTCAATTATTACTTAATGAATCAGAGATTAAAAACCAAGAACTTAAGATGGATAAACTATGAATGAAAGAATCTCTTAACTTAAGAGACATGTAAAGTGTTCCATTATAATTCATTCATCTTAATATCAAAAATCTCAACAAGAAACTGCTTGCACACAAACAAAAGAAACCAACTTTAATTCATCATTTTCATAGAAGGGATGCTCAACTTGATACATCTGTTTTTTCAACTTGATAAAGTGATGAATAAGTTATAAACTAATGACATCAATCACTGTGCATGAATCATTAAACAATCTGAAATAAAGCTTTGAAAACCAGTTCTACAATCATCAAATTACAAGGAAATAAACTAGTTAACAAGAAAGTGTACTTAGCTTGGAATGGGGGCCCTTCCACCCTTGCCTTGCACACTTGATAAATGATCTCAGAAGCTTAACTTCAGTCACACATCCATAACATTGAACAGCAAATTGATAACGGCACAAGTCTTCAAATTAACTTCTCAATCCAAAATTGTCACAATATAAAAGTATATAAGTCAATAATAATCCTAATACATAAGCCATCAAAGCTTTGGCTTTAAATAAGAAGTCTCATGAACAAACTGATCTATTTTTACTCAAACAAACCCATCTACTTCTCATCCACCTATCTAAGTCGAATTCATTATTCTTATCCCAAGAAATATGGTCAATCCCATAGAATCTCCAAACTGCCCTATTTCTATGGGATTTCTGAATGACTAGTCATGATTGACTAGAACTAAATGGGCCTAATAAAGCTTGTTCTGTTCGAACTAAGCATAGGTGGCTTAGTCCTAGTTGCCAAGCTGTCCATCCATGCATTTAACTCGTGCCCAAGTGTCCTGCAACCATATCAACCATATAGCTATTACGGGAATTTCTGAATCAGCCAATTTTGCACTAAAAATCAAACTTTCATAAAAACTTTAGAATTTGAAAAATTAAAATTAAATACCTGAATAGATATCAAATATATGTCCAAATGGAATAAATGAATGGAAAATGGATGGAAAATAGATGGATAAATAAGTTTCTTTGAGCAAAATAAGACCAAAACTAAGGCCCAACATCTCTCCCTTGCTTATCATCAAGCATGTCCCCATGCTTGCCTATTCCTCTTTGACCTTCTTCTTTCTGAAGTAGATGTTGTACCTGTTGATGCTTCCTGTTGTGCTGCCCTTGCCAAACAATTTAAACCTGTGTCATGTCGTTCTTTAAACAAAGTTGCTTTAACCTTCTGCTTTTCATACTTGGCCTGCCACATGTTCTTTTCCTTCAACCATTTAAATGCTTGTTTAGAAATTAGATCATTCTTCCTTTTCAATCTCCCTAAGTCTTCTTTCAATTTTTCATTTGTTTTGATCAATTTAGCATTTTCTTTCTTGTTTGCTTTGTTCTCCTCTTCTAACTGTTTTTCCACAATTTTACTAATTTCTAATTGATCAGTTAAATTCTTGATTTTCCCATCTTTTTCAAAATCCTGAGTTGTTTTCATTAATGATGCAGCTGCTTCATCATCATAGGCAGAATCCCTATCAAATTCTTCTTGTGGAATATTATTTTCTTCTTGTGGTCTTGGAAAATATGTTTCTTCTTCCCTGTCTAAATTGATGGGACTTTTATTTGTAAATCTTTTGGGAATAGACATCACAGATATTTCATAATCCATAGCCATGTTATTTTGCTGTTTGGCTCTTGTTCTAGGATACATGGGTGAATTCATCACTCCCTTACTTTCCTGCTCTGTTTTCTCTTGCACCTCTGTAATCTGTTCAGTAAAATGATTTTTAACCATGAATTCTCTCCACACTATGCCCTGCAATCTTACTTGATATTCAACTAGGATTTTAATCAATCCTTGATGATACATTTGTCCTGCTTTCAGCCTGTTTTCATGTCTTGTTGTTTCAATCATTCTTAAGAGGCTTTTATATAGGAAATAAGGTAAATTAATCCTATCTTCCCCCTTAATGTGCTGTAGAAGTTTAACATGATATAAATGGGCAACACTATATCCTCGGTCACAAGTTAAAAACTTTTGAATAATCAAGACCAATTCTCTCCATGGCTCATTAAACCATTCCCTGGGTATACCTTTTGTCCTATCAAACGTTCCCTTCCGGTTTTTCTCAAGGAAGAAATTCCATGCTTTCTCCTTGAAGTGTAGCCCTTTGTAATACTTCTCTCCTAACATTGGCAAATCTAAGGCTTTGGACAAGTATTCTTGGGTTACTGGAACAATGATTTCTCCTATTCGAGTTTGGTCTTGATTGAAATTCTTTATAAAATCTTTGGTTATCTCCTCAGAATGGCCATTAAATTTATGTAGAAAGCCTATCATTCCTGCCTGATAGAGTTTTTCTATGGTCTCTTTTCCCCAGCTTTCTATTTGAAATTTTGGCTCTACCCTGTTTGCCATTGTTTCTGTAAACCAATCAATGTAGGCTTCTGCTGTTACTAACTTCATTTTAATAAAAATTATGACTATTTTTTTTTTTTTAAATGAAATTCAGTAAGCAAAGAAGCTTACCTTCCTTTTCTGACTCAACTCAACTCTGCACTTTTAACCTCTGATATATTCCCTTGCAATAACACTCTTCTGAATTCCCTGTTGAATACAAGCAACACCTGTATACTCTGTTAATACACTGATCTCTGTTTTTTTTTATTAAATACACACAGTATCATAAACCACACAATCATGATTTACTTGTGTATATATATAAAAAAATAAGAAAAATCAAAGAGTGCTCTCGGCCTAATCGAAATTTTTCGCACTGTTTGGACTTAAGCAAAGGTGTTTGCAAACAAAAATTTCGTGCAGACTCATCATAAAAATGCAATTATGCAACAAGCTTTCGGCCTCAACATGGCTTCATCGAACCCGACTCTCTTTTTCAACCATAATTCAATGTGACCATTAAGCATTCGATCCCTGACTGTCAAAACAAAACAAAATGCAGTGGCAACAAAATGTTTTATGGCGTTTTTTAGTTTACACGCTAACTGTTTGTGAAAATATTGGTGCGCATAGTTTACTCAGAGGATCACGGCTTAGTGCGCAATTCAACAACCCTCCGCCATACTACTTCACTTAAAACTTGTTACTCATGCAATGGATTTTCCTCAAAATGCTGCGCTATTAGCAATCCTTAAGTGCTGTCGATCTGGAGATAATCACGGGTTTTGAAATTACCTGACTGTCACAAGCGCGTGGAGTGTAACCGGGCGCTCCAAATCCCTATTGTTTCGGTTAACTGAGCTGGTGTCAAAAATACAGGATCAAAAATTAATGTCAAACGATATTCCATAATCCCTGAGTGTTAATGAACTTCACTTGTTACCTGACTCAATCCTGGAAATCTGTGATCTCTGATCATCGAATCCGGAGCAATTTCTTACCTTAAATCCGCCTTCTTGCTTTCCCCGGAGCGATTTTCACTATTCCGCTGCTTCAACCGCCTTCTCTTCTCTCCAGATTAATCAACCGCCTTCTCTTCTCTTCAGATCAATGTTTTGTTTCAAAACGCCTTCCTTCTGAGCTCTGGCAATGAGGAATGAGGTTGAAAGTCATGAATGGACCAAGTTCATGGTTGTACCGTGTCTGATGGCGTTATTATGTGAGGTTGGTATGGTTGTCCTCTTTGACCAGTCGACAGACTGTGTCATGAGGATACCACTGCCTTGTTTAATGTTTAAACTATATACGTACACCACCACCTGCGCACGTTATGTTTGAATGACATGGCTGTTTTATCACACCACCGTGCATGCTATGTTTGAATTATCACGCTGTATTGTCACCACCGTGCACGTTGATTTCCCATCGTCGTGTGCTATGATATGCACCAACGCATTTCACTTTGAATGATACACCCGTATCATCACCACCTTCTGCATGAACTGATTACTTCCGCCGTGCCCTTTCGTGCAATGATACTCCTGCGTTGTATATGCCATTATCATTATACCTTACTCTGTCAAGTCTGTCAACCAAATCATAACCATTATACTCGTCCTTCATTTTATATGCGCCATATACCTTTGCCTATGTTTATACCATATGCGCATTAATTATATGCCATTGACCTTATCTCTTATGCGTATTAACCTTATATCCTTTGCGTTCAATTCGCATTCCTTATTTACACTTATGGTATATAATTTTCATATAGCGCATTATTTGTTTTGGTTTTTATGCACATTCTTATGATTTTAAAATGACCATCTTAGGTCATGTTTAAAATCATCACCATATTAATGCTTGATTTGTGTATGCAGGTGGAGAAAGTTGTCCTAGCTCGTTCTTTTGCTCAAGAAAAATATTTAGGATTTATAGGGAATATGTATGAGAAATGTGTATATGAATGAAAATGGAATATGTATAGGGTATTATGAAGATAGGATATGTATAGGGAATTATGAATATAGGATATGTATAGGGAATATTGAATATCCTCAGGTACTAACTTTAACTTAACAAAAACTAAAAATTCCTAAGAAAAATTTGAATTTCAAGCACAAAATGACTATACATATACTTCCCTGGATGATGTTTGTACAGGTGGAATGAAGTCAGATTTTGTAGATGAATCAAAAAGTGAATTTTATTGCTGCTCCTTGTCCTTCATGCTCTGGTTCTTGAATTGAAAATCAGGTCCCTTTGTAATGATTCTTTGTTTCAGGTCCCTCTGCACTGCTTACATAATATGCACATGTTGTTTTGACATTGGCAGGTCTCTCAGGTCCCTCTGTATTGATTTCTTCTTTCAGGTCCCTCTATTGACAATACAAGTTTCTTCTATACTTCAGCTTTTCAGCTAAAGATCTAATACAAGTCTCCCCCTTTCTTAAGATATGACTTGTCCTCAAGTCAATTGTTGATGGAGAGTACCTGTATTGAAATTATGTGAGAACAGTAGAACAAGAAAAGGAATTCATAGAGTCCAAGTTGCCTTGATTTTCCCCTATGAATTCATGTTTGCATAGTGCCAGTTGCCTGGTTTTCACTAGCAAACAAATTATTATTTTTTTATGTTTTTTTTTATGTTTTTTTTTTATTATTATTTTTTATTTTTATTTTTATTCAACTACAGGACTGGAAGATGGCTGAACTTGGTGTGCCATGACTTCCAGTTCTGTGTCTTCTGACAGTTGTTTCATAAATGCTTCTTTACTGATAGGCCTATTGTAAACTTTGAGCCTATGTCCATTCACTATAAAGGAGGTGGAATCCTGGTCAATTGTCTTGATCTTTACTGCTCCATTGTCGAAGATTTCATCAATTTCATATGGGCCTAGCCAGTGTGTTGTGAACTTTGCTTTGAAATCTTTGAACTTGGAGTCAAAAAGTAATGCCCAATATCCCTTGCGAAATGTCTTTGTTTTGATATATCTGTCGTGCCACTTCATTCTTTGTTGTTGCACCAATGTAGTATGTTCTATGGCTTGTTGACGATGCTCATCTAACTGATTCAGTTCCATGATCCGTTGCTGTTGTGCTTCTGTCAGGTCTAGTCCTAATTCAGCTGCTAGTCTGTATGTTTGTGTCTGAAACTCTATAGGCAATAAGGCCTCTTTTCCATATACTAACTGGTATGGACTAAAACCAGTTGTATTCTTCCATGTAATTCTATAGGCCCATAGTGCATCTTGTAATTTTTCAGACCAATCTTTTCTGTTTAGCTTTACTGTTTTTGTCATGATATTCTCTAGGACTTTATTTGTTGATTCAACCTGCCCATTTGCTTGAGGATGATATGGTGTAGATGTTCTGTGTTTGATCTTGTACTTCTCTGTTAGATCTCGTACCAGGTTTGATGTAAATTGTGTTCCTTGATCTGTTACAATTTGTCTAGGTACTCCATATCTGACAAAGATTTCTTTAAAAAGAAAGTTGACCACTATATCTTTTGTTGCTCTATGCACTGCTTTCGCCTCTGCCCACTTGGTTACATAATCTGTACATACTAAGATGTACTTGTTTCCATTTGATGATGGATTGATGGGTCCAACAAAGTCAAGCGCCCATTGCTCAAATGGTTCTATGAGGACCTGTGGCTTCAGCGGCGTCTCATCTCTTGTTATTGGTCTCCCTGTTCTTTGGCAACTGTCACATTGCTTGACATATTTCTTAGAGTCTTGGAAGATGGATGGCCAGTAGTAGCCTAGTTGCAGCACCTTATATGTTGTTCGTTTATCTGCAAAATGACCACCACATGGTTCATCGTGACATGCCTTTAGAATATCTAATATTTCATCTTCTCGTACACATTTTCTAATTATCAAATCTGAACCAGTATAAAATAAATCACCATTTACCCAACTATACCTGGAACTTTCTTTAATAATTTTGTGTCTTTGCTTTTTAGTGAATTGGTTTGGTAACTTTCCAGAAGATAAATAGTTTGCCATGTCTGCAAACCATGGTGTTTTTATTGTGATAGCAAACAGATGTTCATCGGGAAAGTTATCTGCAACCGGATTTGGATCATTGGGTGAATGTATGCGGGACAGAAAGTCAGCTACTTGATTTTCCTTGCCTGGCCGGTCTTGTATTGTGATATTAAATTCTTGCAGTAACAGTAACCATCTTGTTACTCTTCCATTGGTTATAGGTTTATTCATCAAGTATTTGATTGCTGAATGATCTGTATGAATGAAAACTTGATATCCTGTTATATAATGTCTGAATTTGTTTACTGCATGTATAACGGCTAACATTTCTTTCTCGGTGAATGTATAGTTCAATTCTGCAGGTGTTAGATTCTTGCTTATAAAGTATATTGCATAATTGAACAAGTTCTCTTTCTGTCCAAGGGAGGCACCTATTGCGGTATCGGATGCATCAGTTGATATATGAAATGGCAAAGACCAATTTGGTCCACGGAGAATGGGTGCAACTGATAATTTTTCTTTTAGAATTTGAAATGCATTTTGACAGTCATTTGTCCAGTGAAATTCAATATCTTTTGCTAATAATTTAAACAGAGGTTGGGCTATTTTACTGAAGTTTTTAATGAATCGTCTATAATAGCCTGCATAGCCTAAGAAACTTCTTACCTCTTTCTGTGTTGTAGGAGGCATTAAGGTTACTAGGACTTGGATTTTTGCTGGATCCACTTTAATTCCTGAAGAAGAAATATGGTGTCCCAGAACTATTCCTTCTGTCAACATTATATATCATTTCTCATTGCTTAATGACAAATTTGTTTCAATGCATCGTTTCAACACTTTCTCAAGATTATTTAAGCAATCATTATATGTGTTTCCATAAACTGTAAAGTCATCCATGTAAACCTCTACACATTCATGGATTAGATCAGCAAAAATTGCAAGCATTGCTCGTTGAAAAGTTGCAGGTGCATTACATAAACCAAATGGCAAAACATTATATGCATAGGTTCCCCATGGGCAAGTGAATGTTGTCTTGTCTTGGTCTTCTGTTGCTATTCTAATCTGGTTGTACCCGCTAAACCCATCTAAGAAAGAGAAGAATTTCTTTCCGGCCAATGAGTCTAACACTTGATCAATAAATGGTAGAGGAAAATGATCTTTGAGTGTAGCTTTGTTTAGTTCTCGATAATCCACACATACCCTCCACTTTCCATTTTTCTTTGGAACAATAACCAATGGAGAAACCCATTGACTATCTGAAATAGGATAGATGAATCCAACATTTAACAATTTTTGCAGTTCATCTTTCACTATTTCTTTCATCATAGGATTCATTCGTCTTTGAGGTTGTCTTACAGGTTTAATTTGTTCATCTGTATAGATGTGGTGGACACATGTGTTAGGATGGATTCCTTGCATGTCGGTATAATCCCAGGCAAAAGCTTTTGAATATTTCTGTAATAATGCAATTACCTCTTGTTCTTGTTCTGATTGCAACTCATTTCCAATGTTTAAATGTTTTCCAGGACTTACCTCAATTGTTTTTATTGTTGGATTGGAGATTGTGTTTACAGGAAAGATGTCTATAAAAGAATTTCGCAAAGTCTGAATAGTACAGGTTTCCTGAAAACATTGATTCAAAAGGTTATTTGCAGCTTCATATTGCACTTCTCTAAGCTGCTCTGAAATACTTGGTTCTGAAATGAAAAGATCCATTAAGTCTTCATTCTCTTCTTCTTCTCTTAAATCAAAGAATTTATTTATACTTAAAACTGATTTAGTTTTTTGTTTTTCTTGAGCTTCAAGTACTGATTCTAAAGAAGTTGACTGTGTAGGTGAATAAAGAGCAATATGTTTCCTTTCTTCTCCATGTGAAATAATCATGCTTCCTGATCTGCATCCTATAAAGGCATCAGCGGTAGCTAACCATGGTCTGCCTAAGATTAGAGGATGTCCTCCCAAATTTGATTTTGGTTGCAAAATAAGGAAGTCAACAGGATACTCCCATGAATCCAAAGAGACTATAATATCTTCCAATATTCCTTCAGGAACAACTTTAGATCTGTCTGCCAATTCTAAGATTGTAGAGGTTGATCTAATGTTGTTCAAATGCAAAGTTTTCATGGTCTCCATTGTCATTACATTTATAGTTGCTCCCAAGTCTATTAATGTGTTTGGTACTGAGAAATTATTTATTGATATAGTAACCATAGGGATACCAGGATCAATATATTTTTCTATTTTGGT
>JAXQQM020063267.1:0-54053 GCA_034641835.2 Pinus albicaulis | reverse complement strand
TGAAACTTATTATTCCTTATATCATAGGAATATTATTTGTCATAGTTTATCTTATAAAAATAAATTCTTTTTTATACAAGAAAATAACCGAATTGTTTAGTAAATTAATGTTGAATATCATTCATTTAATGAATTAAAATTTACCGTGGAATTATTTGCTATTTAATTTCAAGTGAATATATTAAAAGGTTTATAATTATTTAATTAGCACAACCATATTAGTAAATGTGGTGGATATGCTAATAATTATTATTTTTTTCTATTAAATGTAAACTCAAACTCTATTGCAATCAAAATATTTCAAAAATAACATTAAAAACTGAAACTCTATTACTACTAAAAACCCTTTCGACATTAACATAAAAGTCGTTATGATATCATTGACATAGAACCATTCAAATTTTAAAGAACAGGGAAAAGAAAATAACATATCTAGTAATTCCAATAAAACCCTTTCAACATTAACATAAAAGCCATCATGATATCATTGACATAGAACCATTCAACTTTTAAAGGCATATCTAGTAATTCCAATGGAGTGTGAGGTGGGTAGAAAATAGGGTGGAGATATCTATGGAAGTTTCCCTTTTCCCAACAAGTAGCTTTTTACAGAAAGAAAAATAGTGCACTGTTGATGATTCTTATATTTAATAAAATCATTCTTTGATTTATGTTATAATTTCATAAATGAGAGTTGAGAATGTAAATATTGATAAGCGGAATAAACTATTTCAAAAAATATTTATACTCAAATTATTTTCATATACATATAAAAATTATTCTGAAATTTCTTTTATATCATAATCATTACTCATACAAAAATTAAAAATAGTAATTGCATCACATGTTGCAAAAAAAAACGCTCTAAAGTATTAGCAAAAGAAAAAACAATAACAAAATTAAATCTTATAAAGAAACCAAAACTAAAATATTGTTGCAGTGCAAAAGATATAATTAAAAAAACATAAACAAAAATTAACAAAATAAAAAATAAAAAATCTAATAAAAACAAAACAAAATAAAATGTTGTACCAAGGATATAATTAAAAAAACATAAATAAAATCAACAAAGAAATAAAAGATCTAATAAAAATAAAACAAAATAAGCAGAGACATGAACAAAGATCATGGATAATGGTTATGATAGGTGTAAAAAAATGATAATAGAAAATACAAATTTTATAATATTTGTAATAAAATGTTATATTCAGATAAAAAATTAGTGATTTTATTTAATAGAAATATAAACAATAATTAATTTAGAGATATTATTGTGTTTGTGTTGATAATATGCTCTTTGACATACAAGCTAAATGATGTAAGAGTTTGATTACCGCGTAAGGCGTTATTATTTGAAAACAACCCTTCTAGCTGCCACTTTGTCTTATTTTGCATCATTAGATGGAATGTTAGACGATTGAAAAATTTAAAGCCATCAGATTAATTGTTAATTAAAAAAAATATATACTAGCAATTGCACCATATGTTGCAAAAGAAACGCTGTAAAGCGGTAACATAGGAAAGAGTATATGTTATATGTTATGTGATTTAATTGAATATTAACTTATAACTATGAATTATTTTATTTAAAAAAAACTATAGGTTTGGAGAATTGTTTGGATAAAGAAATCATTCATGTACAAAATTAAATGCTTCAAATGGCATAGTGTTGGACATATAGGTCAATCTTTCAAATTGAAGTGGGTTCCTAAAAAATCTAAAGAGTTCAACCAACCATGAAAAAAGAATCAAACAAGTTCGGAGAAGAAGAAAAAAGAATCAAACAAGTTCGGAGAAGAAAGCACGTCGGACCAGAAAAAGAACATATTGAATGTGTATTTAATGACCAATGCAACAATACTTGTTTATAATCAAATTAGGGTATCATAGGAAGAAACTATACCCATTAAGAACATCAAGTTTACTAACATTCCTAGAATAATTGATTAATTTGCTAAGTAACCAAGTACTTATGGCGAAAAATAGTTTCATAGTAATTTTTTCTTTAACTTCCAATGTTGAAAGATTAAAGGTTGAGACTTCAAATATTAAAATATTGCTCACAGTTTGAATTAATATTGGTAAGAATAGTCCTATATGAAATTGGAAATTAAATGGTTCCACGTAATAGTGGTAGGTCTATGTAAAGATATGTAAAATATGCTATTTACTAAACCTTGTTTGGTGTCTTTAATGACCAATGCAACAATACTTGTTTATAATCAAATTAGGGTATCGTAGGAAGAAACTATACCCATTAAGAACATAAGTTTACTGACATTCCTAGAATAATTGATTAATTTGCCAAGTAACCAAGTACTTATGGAGAAAAGTAGTTTCATAGTAATTTTTTTTTTAACTTCCAATGTTGAAAGATTAAAGGTTGAGACATAGTCCTATGTGAAATTGGAAATTAAATGGTTCCACCTAATAGTGGTAGGTCTATGTAAAGATAAGTAAAATATGCAATTTGCTAAACCTTGTTTGGAACACTTCTATACAAATGACAAATGATAAATGCAGATGAGAATTGTACTACTCCTCATTTTGTAAGATAAGGGCAAAGAATGGGAGAGGAGTCACATGACTCATTAATTCAGGAAATTATCTACTAACCATTAAAAGATTAATTCAAAGTGATGCTATTTTGAATCACAATAATCTATAAAACTATAATAAATTCTTACATTGTTAAAAAGTAATAGTAATTTAAATTTTGTTTATATAATTTTATTTTATTATCAAATGCTTTTAATAAAAATATAATAAAAAACTAAGTAGTTCTTTAAGTGTAATTTTTTGGAAAATTTTCCTGTTTTTTTCCTAATTAATTGCTAATTTAAAAAGTTAAAAATATTGAAGGCAGGTATCGGTCCTATTAAATAGTTTTGATCCAATTTTCCGCCATCAAAATTCCACAGATCGGTCTGTCAAATTCTCAGTTAATATAGATGGAATAAGCAAACCTTAAGAGTTATTTTCAAGTTGCATGGACTATATAAATAAAGATGCAGAGTAAGATGTTTTTGTTCAACTTGAAAGAACATAATCTCATGTGCCTGTAAAATAGTGACGCAGAATCCTTTCTGCAAATACAAACCAACCTCAGCGCTTCCTTCGTCCGAGCAAAGAATCAGACAAATGCCCAAATATCCCTGGACCTCATCAACAACAGAAACAAATATAAGCAAAATAAGTTATGGTTATCTAACCAAATAAACGCAAAAGGGATGATTAATTACCGAACATACACTCAATGAAAAATGCAGACTGCAGAATCCCAACTTTGTATTTGTGGTCACCGAGGAGACCCCAGTCCCATGACGCCGGACTCATGGAACATATAAATCTCGTCCAGCTGCAGGATTAGAACCCGCGCTTCATGGAAAGGAAATCGTCTAACGGTTTCTGTGTGTTGCAGTGCCAATGGGGCTCACAGTCAGCGAAAGTCATGACCATGGTATGGAAGCTTTTGAGAGTCCATGCAAGGCTGGACATCACAAAATGCTTTAGCTGCCACTGTCTGAATTCTCCTGTCCATTTCTGCAGCATGTCGTCCATGCTGATTATCTCTACTACGTCCAGCGTTTCCTCATCTTTTCACCGGAGTTCATCTGTCAAGCCACCCAGATCGTCGTGCCCAGGCTTCTTCCTGGCTTCTACACCAGAAGACGGAGCAACTTATTTGGATGTTGGTTAATATATATTTTCCTGTAACTGATTAAAAATGTAATCGTTTTTAATCGTAAGGTAGAGATGATTTGAATCGTCTAACACTCAAATCAAGAGCTCATAATGGTACACGTAGCAATTTAGCAAAGTTGTTTTCAAATAGATACGCTTTACAGCGTAAAAATCAAGAGCTCATAATGGTACACGTAGCAATTTAGCAAAGTTGTTTTCAAATAGATACGCTTTACAGCGTAAAAATATAATAAACTGTTTACTTAACGGCTTCTTGTTTCTTGATAGGACTTAACCACTTATTACCCTAAGTTTTGCAGATAAGAAAAGAGGATTTCTCATCGCGCACACGAGGAACTACCTGAGGAACCGCCACCTCCAACTCCATCCTCTACTTTCTCTGGGTCAAACTCAAAACTCTCCCTGTAGCTGCTTGACTCCTCTGGCGAATGGAGCTTCGCCCACCTCGGAAAGTAATAACTGCTGCATTTAGTTTTATGGCTCTGGCGGCGAAATCCCCCTATGGCTCTGGCAGCGAAAAATGCATTTAGTTTTATGGCTCTTGCAGCGAAATCATAAGCATACGCAGCTTCTTCTTAGGTATCGAAGGTTCCAAGTCAACGGAAATCTTTCATTTTTGGGTTTCTGATTTCTGCAGTGAAACGACCCCATGGACGCCTCCAAACAGTCTAAATCTCTGGGCCTCCTTGCACATGAGGAACCGCCACCTCCACCTCCATCCTCTGCTTTCTCTGGCGCAAAATCACCCACTGTAACTGCTCAGACTCTTCTGGAGAATGTCTTCTGGCGAATGGAGCTTCACCCACTTCTTCAACTAATCACTCTGCTGCATTTAATTTTATGGCTCACAGCGAAATCCCTGGCTCTCGCAACTAAATCATATGCACACGCAGCTTCTTCCGCCGTATGGAAGGTTCCAAGCCAAAGGGAATCTTCTTTTTGGGGTTTATTTATTCGATCATTAAAGTTTTTATATCAAAATTTGAGTACGTCCGTGGATAAAAAGGAAGAACTAAACCTCAGTTTAATCTGCGATAGTGGAGTTCTGAATTATTTAAGCTATAATTTTTTTTTGGATTAATTTTTGTAAGAAAGGTGTTTAGATAGAATTTATATTGGTAACCATTTGATGTTTGATGATTTATGGTGGACTAGTTAAGCCTTTGTAGTGCTACGAGTGTCTAAATGGCAGGCATTTTCAGATATTACTTCTAAACCATCCTAACATTTTTTTATTGGATAATTAAATTTTTTATATGAAAGTTGAGTACGTGGGTGGGTAAAAAGGAAAAAAGAAACCTGTGAGTTTAATCTGCCATAGTGGAGTTATGAATTATTTAAGGTTTTCAAATTTGATCAATTTTTAATAATAAAAATGATAAAATGCTAAAGTTTCGTTTTTATAAGTTTTTATTTGTATGATTATAAGTTTTTTACATTCATATAACTAAAATTGAAATTAAATTTTGATAAGAATTTAATAAAAATGATAAAATGCTAGATTTCATTCATATAACAAAATTGAAATTAAAATTTGATCAGAATTTAGTAAAAAAAATGATAAAATGATAGGTTTCATGTTTGTAACTTTTTACTTGTATCATTATGATTGAACATCTAAGTTACAAAATTTTGTAGTTCATTTTTTTTACGTTCATATAACCAAAATTCATCGGAATTAGGTGATAAAATGCAAGTTTCAACTCTATAATAAAACTTATGGATTATGCATAGAACGTGGCTTATTGAATCTCGTTATAGATTATGTATAGAATGTGAATATAAATAAATATTTACTTCATAATCTGGTTATGGATTATGTATAGAATGTGAATATAAAAAAAGATTTACTATGGATTATGTATAGAATGTGAATATAAAAAAATATGTATTTCTAAATTTGTTAAGGGTTATGAATTGTGGTATAGAATAGGAATAGTTATTAGAGTCTATGTATTTTTTGAAATATGAAATGAAGAGTCACAAAACATGTATTTACATGTATATTTTTGTAAATAATATGTATTTCACTAGTTTATCTACTTGCTTAACCACATTAATAAGTGATTATTTTAAATATTTTTAATAAAGGTTATTTATTTTTATAGATGCATAAATTTTTCTGTTTATAAACAAAACAACAACTTTAAAAAATAATTAAACTTTTGATAAATTAATCAATCAATCAATATTATTATTTCTATGTATATAAATTTATTTAAAAAAAATTAAATAATAATATAACCACTAATTTGATTAGGAAAGAAAAAAATAAATAATTTAATGAGGAAAAAATAAATAATTTGATCTCTTCTATGTAAATATGAATTAATAATAGATTTTATATTATATCATTTATTACTTTATGTTGGTTTTCACAAAAATTCTTATACAAAGTATTTTTTCTAAAATATCAAATAAAGCAATTTGAATTTTTTTTTTTTAATTGTAGATTTTATACATATTTCATAATTTTATGGTGAGGAGAGAGGTTAAAGAATATTGACACTTCTCATGACTAGCAAATTTCAGAAATTGTTTGACCTCTCTCTTTACTATGAAATTTAGGAAATTGTTTTGACTCTATTGGTAGAGTTCGAGATATTCATGAAATATGCAATCGATGCAAAGAAACCATTATTATTTCTATGTATATAAATTTATTAAAAAAAAAAATTAAACAATATTATAACCACTAATTTGACTAGGAAAGAAAAAAATAAATGTATATAAATTTATTTAAAAAAAAAAATTAAACAATATTATAACCACTAATTTGACTAGGAAAGAAAAAAATAAATAATTTAACTAGGAAAAAATAAACAATTTGATCCCTTCTATGTAAATATGAATTAATAATAGGTTTTATATTATATCATTTACGAAATATTTTTTGTAAAATATCAAATAAAGCAATTTGAAGTTTTTTTTTTTATGGTAGAATTTGTACATATTTCATAATTTTATGGTGAGGAGAGAGGTTAAAGAATATTGACACTTCTCATGACTACCAAATTCTAGAAATTGTTTGACCTCTCTCTTCACTATGAAATTTAGGAAATTGTTTTGACTCTATCATCATATTCATGAAATATGCAATCGATGCAAAGAAACCAGAACATTTGAAACCATGGAATTTACAGTCATTTCAATGTCTTAGCCATATTATAAAGTCTCTTAGAGCAGATGAAGTTTTCCATTGGGTAAAGAAGAGATCTAACAAGCTCTACCAAAATTTTGCTAAGCATTATCTAACACTCACATGGTTTGTTTGTAAGTTTTGGAGGAGATATTCATGAAATATGCAATTGAAACCATGGAATTTCAAGTACCATTGAAGAATGGATTTATGTACTCAAAACTGATTGGCATGTTCTTAAATTTGTTCATGGTAAATGCAAATTCTAAAAATTTTAATTCTTTCTTCTATACTACTCTTTCCTTTGTTACTTCCTTACGGCGTTTCCTTTGCAACATCTGGTGCAATTGCTAGTTAATGTGTTTTCAACGAATTCTAGAAACTCTAGGGCTCAATATTGGGTCCAATTTATTCTTGGAAATTCACAATAACTTTTTAAAAATATATATAATATTTTTAAGCAAAAAATTAGATGATGATGATAATGATGATGGTTAATGTTTATTGAGATCAATATTTGGTCTATCGGACCTAAAGAAAATAGTTATTTAATTTGATTTAAGACTTTATTCCTATGCTCAAAAATCTTGGAGAGAAGCCTCCCTAGCTCACTATAATTTTGACATCTTAAAAGGCTAGGAAGATTAGTATTGCAACAAAGATATATGAGTAGTGATTTTAAATCAATAAAATGGTTATATTTTTTTTCATTGTTGAAATACTTCTTTGTTATTCCAGAGGAATAAAAAGAGAGTATATATTTGTTTTTTGAAGCATTTCTCCAGCAGATAAACTAAAGAGTCATCAAAGAATATAATTGAAAGGAAATTGCAGTTTGGAAATTCCTACAAAATAAAAAATCTGCAATGCGGGGCAATAAAAACTAAACCAGACTACTTGTTATATAATTAGAAATGTTGGAATATTGAATTAGATTTACATGGCTTGCAAGTTTAATGAACAAAAATAAAAGTAGAACAAAGAGGTAGATCAAATCAGTATTGTCCACTGGAGCTAAAAACAATCAAGATTTTTGTTGAAGCTAAAAAAAAACATCAGTTCAAAACCGGAAAATGTTGTTCGAGTCAATGTTTCTGGATTCTTGACTGGCTGCCACAACTACTATGATAGGAAAAACGTTTTCTCTGAGAGGTTTCCACTGTTGTTTTTGGGAGCGTAAAACATGTTTACTATAGGAATGAAATGCACTTTCTGAGCCTTTTTTTTGTTTATGAAATCTTCATAAATCCGATATCGTGGATCCAATAATAAAGCGTTTTTTGATAATTTGTCTGTTGTTCTATTGTAATTCTTGTAAATAAGTCGGAATATGATTACCTGGAAAAGGTATTTATATCTATTCATAATCCTATATCTATTTAATATTAAAGTCATCTATAATCCTAGACATAATATTGTGATATTAGATGTAACAAATGAGCGAAGAGAAGAAGGAACATCACTTCCACACTCCTTCACTCTCCATTTCAATGATATTTCTGTTTACCTTCGTTGTGTGCTTGCGATTTCTTTATATGCAAGTTATCCACACAAATTTCATCTCTCAAACCATTCACATTCAATTCATAATCCATTTTTCCTATGCAATTAAACCGTCCCCTCATGTTTCCTCTTCGATATAGTTGGAGTCCGTTCTCAAATAATTATCGCTTTTGTGAATTGCTTGCAACATTACTCCACTGGTTTATTGAATTGTACTCTCTATGGACATAAAGGAAGGTTAGTATTGAAGTTGGAGGAGAGATTGCATTATCAATCTACTGGTTTCTTGATTTATACTTCTTTAAACAAGGAAGCTTAGCATTGAAGGTGGAGTAGAGATTACAGCATGATCGTAGTGGATATATTGTATCCAACCTCCCAAGCCATGGAGCTCTTATAGAGTCAAGGAAGAGAGCACCCTGTTGAGAGTATGAGATACCTTTGCAAGATATGCAACAAGGGATTCATTTCGGGACGAGCTCTTGGTGGTCACACGAGAGCCCACGTCCCCGCCTACATACCTGCAAATAAATTCATTGAAACTAAATTTCAGAAGAGAAAGAGGTCGAGAGTTTCGGATGAAAAATCAATGAAGGATAAATATGATGAAGAGGGATTGGATGGTAATGGAGAAAATCTAATGTTTTCTTTGCGCAGGAATCTGAAGCATACTTGGCAGTTTGTAGTTTGGGATGATTCGTTTCCTTTCGGTCAGAGGCTCGACTCCAACTCCATCGATTCTTCTCTAAATTGCGACCTCTGCGGGAAGGAATTCAGTTCCTGGAAAGGTCTGTTTGGTCACATGAGCTGTTGTTGTGAAACACATCAAGAAAGTGGTGATGCTCATCTTGAAGAATCACATACACATGACACTCAAGAAGAAGAAGAAAAATGAGGAGATAGTGATGCTGAGATTGAGATTGATCACCCCAATGGGAATTTATGCAAGTTTTATAAGTGGGCGAAGGAAAAGTGATTTAAAACACCCAGATATGAACTCTAATGTAATTCGCATGAACAATTTGTTTCAGTAACCAACAATGAAGGAGAGGACTTGGCCCTGTGTCTTGTACTCCTCAAAATTTCAAGTTGGGGCAGCAGATCTTGAATCAGGGTCCCTCAAGCTTCCTAATAATGGTTCCCACCTTCCAAAATCCATGAGAAAGAAGGTAAAATATAAGAAAAGTAATTAAGATACCATTATTTATTATGATTATGAGGCTAAGAAGGGAATGTACATGTGCACCACCTGCAACAAGGTTTTTCATTCCTATCAAGCTCTGGGAGGCCATTCTCTGCCACGCATGCGGAATTAGTTGTCTGATCGCTCCACTAAGGAAAAAACAACATAGGTACCCTGAGGCCGAGGATTTCCAGTGTCGAATTCCATTCACAGTTTGTCATAAAAGACGTCAGACACATGAGGAAGAACTTGCAGCGAATGACACTATGGAACGACTAGCCCTTACTGAGATGTTTCGTTCAAGAAACCCGCAGGTGAGTTGTCTATCGAAAATAATCATGTTTTGGATCCATATGAATAGAAGGAATAGTTCCAAGAAGGAGGTTATTAGGTAGTTGGCATAGCTTAAATTAAAGAGGTAGTGGATCGAATGGTCTAAAAAATTTCAATATGGCACAGACAAGCACACAGTGGAGACGCCTTACGTTATAACTCTTATAATATTATATAAGAAACGAGGAGTATATAATAGATTTATTTTGTCTGACAAGCATATCTCTCGTCATGATCTTGCGTGGATAATCATAAATAAGTTATGTGACAGTGCACAATGCCGACTGCAATGCAATGAAAGGTTGTGCATTAGGGTTGAGCTGGAAAAAAAAATGCCTATTTATCGAAAGGTCGAATAGATGTAGGCCTGCAAGATGCAAAATATCTTGATTTTGATCGTAAACATTCTTCATTTACTCTGGGAACTTCAACATGCTGAACATATGCATGTTATTACTGCGTATTTATCAAAAGGTTGAACATATGTAGGCTGCAAGATGCAAAATATCTTTATTTGATATTAAAAATTCTTCATTTACTCTGGGGCCTTCAACATGCTGAAGATATGCATGTTAGTACTTAGTTATTGAATAAATAATTTATAGTACCGTAAGGTACTTACATCAGACTCTTCTTAATAGGTCAATAATATTTTCTTTGAAAAGTTGGCTGAGAAGAAGCAATTGTAGTGTCTTTTGGTAGTTGTACATAAATTCATTCTTTGAGGTTTTTTTCGTAAACATTGGCTACTAGCTGAACCATTTTCTTGAAAGGAAAATTAGGGTGTTATTCATTCGGTGTTCAATAATAATTGAAGGATTTATAGCTTTCTTCCCCTTTTATGATTATAGTTTGCTCTAATTCGCAATGTTATTAATTAACATCTAGATCATACACACATAGGTCAAACTAATTATCTCACTCTTCCTCATGCTTAACATCTTCTTGTAGGACTCTTAGCTCCTAATTTCATCTTTTTCGATGTAGTAATATGTAGATGTAGATATTTTGGTCTATCACTATATGGGTCATATTGATCCTTACAAAATGGAGAATAGTGCTTTATTACAATAGTTTCGATAGTTTCAAGGTGATTTTCTTAAAATGATTTTATGGTCAACGTTTGAGCATTTCATAGCAAAAAAATGGAAATATTAGGTTAGAAGGATATGAAAGATCTATTTATTTGTATTTTCAATATGTTAGCATTGATAGTTAAGTATTTATGAAGATAATTATATCAGTAAAATACCAAAGTAGTTGATAAGTAGAAGTAGGAGTATCAATAGAAAATGCACATGCGGTTTGGAGCATATTTTATTCTCTTTCATAAGGAGAAAGAATTTCCACACTAAAAACAAAGGTTTTATTTTGATAATATTTTTTTGACGTTGAAGTAGCTATTAAGACACCTAAAAATAAGAACTCAAATTTATAACAATGTTTTGGGACAATAAGCTTGGCTATACATTTGAGACACAACTATACCCAAATAGTATAATAACCTCACATTTAGATGATTAAACTTCACATTACCATGTTACAACCCTAAGTCCAATCATCACTCCTTTTAAATATTACCCTTTTATAAGAATTGTTTATATAAACATTAACAAGATAAATTTTGAATTTTAGAGATCATTTAAACATATCTTAGTGAGATAAATTACAGGGAAAGGAGGGAATTATATTTCTATTGGGTGATTTTGGGTAAAAGCTCTATCATAAGGCTATGCCTACTAGAAGATCTCATATGTATGAAGAGGATGTTTGAGTAAAAGTTATGTTAAACTAATAGTTTTAGTAAGTTTATAGGTAATGAAAGAACATGCTTCTACATTACTATTTTTAGGTTGATACATTGGGTATGGGGTCTAAAGAAGGAAATTCAAGTACTCAATTCATAAAGGGATAATAACGATTCTCTTTATTAAATTAAGATATAAGTATGATATTGAAAGTTTAAGTTTTTTTATATTTGTAAAGGTAAAAATTAAATCCCCATTGGGGATGATATTCCAATAGACGAAAACAAGAGAAGTCTAGGATGGTGGTTTTCCGACTCCTTGGAAAACCAAAATTCATGAGTGCCATGCATAGGATGTGGGTGGTTGAACAAGAGGCGGTCTTTGGGGAGAGTGCCAGGACCTCCACTTGGCTTGATTTCCCTGACGTGTGGGCAGTCAGAAAGGTTATATGGGAGCGAACATTTAGTAGTGGGATTAAGGTAATTAATTCAAACATGTGGGCATTAAAGCAAATAAGATTGTTAACCCTTTGGTACATTTTTCAGGAGGTTTTCATGCGAGCATGGAGCAAAAAAGTGGTGGGTGATTGGAGGAAGGTCAGATTGCTTCTGACATACAATCCAAGAAAAATTATGATTGCCATATCATGGTTTTCCTCAGGCAAGTGACTTATAGAGGAAATATTAACACTTGGAAAGGGGTGGATGTTTGGTTTCGAGCTTCTTCTAAGATGAATAAATGCATGGTTTCCTCAACCAAATTATATACCATTTTGCATGGTGCCAAAGGGTGGAACGTAGAATAATTTTTTTTAGGGTCGTGCTGTCTAGTTACTAATCCCGTGAAGTATATTTGGGATCCTTGTTTTGTTCTGTTTCACTTTGGTTTTATCCACACCATCAATTGGTCTCTTATAATAAGTTCATTTTTGTATTCTAGTCTAAAATTCAGAGGTCCTAGTCTTAGTTTGTCACAATTTGGGTTTGGCATATATATTCTCCAATTTCTACATAATCCTAAAAATTTATCGTTCCATTTTCCTTTGTTGTGTTTTGGCTTTTATTCTGGGTTGGTAGCAAGTATATTTAGTAACACTATATCGAACATTTGGAGAATTGTGTTTCTTAAAGCATTGTTGTATGATTGTGTTGTAGTAGGTTGTGTTTGTGGTTGTGTTTTGGGTTGTAATTCTCCCACTAAATTTGGTTCTGTTAGCGTTGTTGGTCAAGCGAGGGGAAAAAATGTTCTTTGTGTGATTCCTACACAATTCGTCAACGAGGTCATCATTTGAGTTGGTTGTCGTTCTCCCATCTATTAATTTGCAATCTCTGGAACCTTTAGGTATGACGTTTAACTATCTAGTATTGGTGGAAGGAACTTGGTATACTAGTTCATTCTCCATTTGGTTTTAAGGAAGTTTGTGTGTGGACCTTTAAGGGAATTCATCGGTCACTTTAGAAGGAAAATCTATCAATCTTTGCTCAACCCAAAAGGTGGATTACTCATTTATTTTTTAAGATATATCGATGTTCCTTCCTAGATGACATATGTCTTGTTTCTAATCTATCATAAACCCAAAATGTAGTTGGTTTTTCTGATATTTTTGAGCCAATTATGGCTTGGTCGTCTACTGTTGTCCATTCCAGGGCCTCCAGGGGTCAATCCCACTAGTTCTTAGAAAATTTTGTCTGTAATTTTCTAATTGGTATGGCGTTGCGACAACATTTAATTAGTCATCGGGGAGGCTCATCAGGGGCTTCCTCCTCTAGGAAATGTCATCTTTTTGGTTGGGATGCCATGGATAATTTCTTTGATGATGTGCCTTTCAAGTTTCGAAGGGAGATTCAAACCTTGGAGGCTAAAGAATTTGGTGATAGAATGTATCATTCTGATTCAAAAGTTTGTGTTGGAAAGACCAAATGGGTCCTAGACCCAGGAAAATGGAGGAAACATAGGCTTTAATTTTTGCATTCCCTATATCAACACAAATAGATGGTTACCTTAATGCATATGGTGTTATGCGATAAACAAGTGGATAATTACAAAAATTTTGTTGGTCAGGAATAAATGAAAAGTATTATGAAATATACCTGGTATGACATGTATGAAATTGGTGTGCACTTGAAAAAAATAGAGAAATACATAAGATTCAGACATAGAATCAAGTTCACCCCAAAATGAAGGAGTTAACAATGTGACCCCAATCAACATGAAAAGTGAAAATTCTTCTCCAGAAAATACAATAATCATTTAGGATGAATTATTTCCTATATATTTGTCTACTCTCATGTGTTACTCTCACCTGGGGTTGATGTTGTGTTTTGTGTTACGTTTGTGTGGGAGTTTCGCTATTATCCTAGTCTTTTTTTTCACTGTGTCTATCTATGTAATGTTCTTAACATACTGTCAAGTATCTTATTTTCGAATGTTTTTTCAATTTCTAGTTTCATAGTTTCATGTATGGTAGCCATTTTTTTGGGAGATTTGTTAGTGGTCTTGGGCTTGTGATGTAAACAATTTTTTGATATGATTGAGAAACTCACCCTCATGCCTCAAAAATTACCAATTGTAACTTCCTTTTCTTTTGAAATTTAATAAAAATTTTGGTCGGAATTTACAAAGAAAAAAAGGTGAACAATTAAAATTATTAATACATGTAAAGATAAATAGCCAAAAAAAATTCATACATGTAAAAGGAAAATAATAGTAATATAAAATATAAGTTGAATATATAGAAATATGAAATGAAAAAAATATATATTATCACATCAATTTAAAAATTAATATTATTAATTAAAAATAAATTGAATATAGTTTTAATCTTTTATATCAAGCATTTCAACCTTGGCAGTATCATGTAGTTCTTTCATGGTGTGAGGCCTTGCATTTTGTTACCTAATTTTTTATTTGGGGTTTGGTTTTTTGCATTCTAACGATGTGTAAAATTCCATGTAATTGATTGAATCATGACTAGTTTGGTTGGGTGCCTGCTAAGTCAATTCCACTCATATGTTTCCAACTAGAAGGAGATCGCAACGATTGATTCTCGGGTTGGAGGTAAGAAACAACGACCTGGAATTGTTTGCTTACATCGTATAAATATCTATCGAAAACTTGGTTCCCCATTGTGATGCCTAGCGCCTTATTTATGAAATATTTTCTCTATATTTGGGTCCTTGATTGTAGATTGAGCATTTCAGACATTTGTGGTTTGGAGCTTTCCTTGGCACAAGTATAAGCAATTTTTTCACATTGCCATTTTTTTTTTAATTCTCGGTGATCGCAGCCTAGTTGTTCACTCATTAGTTGTGAGTGATGATTGTATAGAATGCCTATCATATTTATTTATAGTGGTTTTATCATTTATTTAATTCGTCCATCTTGTCTCTTTGTGAGAGGTGGATACTTAGTTATGTGGTGGCATAGTGGATGGCGTTAGTACTTCCACGTTCTCTCTCATCTAATAGGTTGCTCTAGCTTATGACCTAGGATGCCCCCTATTGGTCCCCCTAACTTCTTTTTTACTATTTTATTTTTTCTTGTGATTTAATTTTTTTCTTATATTTCTTTGTTCACTTTTCCCTTGAGGGAAAATATTAATCATTGTGATTCTTCATATCCATATTATCTATCACATTTACCTTTAGATTTTATGGTTTATCGACCCTTTGGATTTAGGTGTCGGGTTGCCCGTCGTCTGAAAACTTGTGTTGTATGTGTTGATCCACCCAAAAATTGCATCCATGCATGACATGTATTCGCCAGAATTAAAGGCCCTTATTCAAGCTACTATGAAGGTAGATAATAATTACAAACAAAAATCGCAAGTAGTTGGCTTTCATCATATATATACTGGTGTGGCTAGAGGGTTTTCCGATCAAAATCAACCACGCTCTCATGGTATTGAAGGTCCCGGTTCCCACAGGCCGAGCAACATTCAAACAAATAGAAGGTTGTAAAGTTTGCGTAGGAGTTTAAACACCTAATTTTTGGAAGGGATATCTACTGGGACCAAGTATCAACCCTTCAAAAGAAGACCCTAGTGGGTCATTGGGAATTCAGTAAGATGGATGCGGAGCACATGAAGCAGTGGGTGTAATCAAACTAGATACCTATCCTCAAATATCATCCCAAGGTTAGTATTATGCTAAAATATTAGTACGGATTTCATTTCCTACATTAAGAGGATTCCATGAAAATTATGCAATCAACTTGGGTGATGAGCTCCATCATTAAGTATAATTGGAGGGTTTAATTGTCACCTTTTTAGCCTTATTAGTCTCTCTTTCTCACATTTAATTATATTATGGTCATATGTTGCTAGTGTAGATGGTGATTAAGGCTTTTCATACTTCAACTTCCTAATATGGTTTAAATGCAAGATAATCACGAAGATATTCCAGTTTTGTTGAAGATTTTTCAATTAAATCTTAGATTAGACAACAAGGAGAGATTATAGGAGGGTTTTCCACCTCCTTAACTCCCAAAGGCATCCAATGGATCCTCGATATTCCCTCCAATAACTCGAAATCAAAGGCAGCGAAGCAAGTGGGAGATCAAGTGCACCAAAGCTCCACTTCTCTTGCAGTCAAAGGGGACACATCACCTACTTTTTAAGGAGTGTTTGGTAGCTACCCTTTAGGTTAAATAGTTCAAATAAAGAGCTCATTAGGATTCAAACTTTGAAGGAAGCTAGTAGACTCTTAGCTCTTGTAATAGGTTTTTGAGACCTTTATGATTATGTAATGAGACTATTTTCTTCAATAAGATGAGTATTCATATTTTCCTTCACTGATTTACTTTCAGTGGGCTAGGATTTTGGGTTAGGTCCCAATCCATTGGCCTTAGTCTCTCTCTTGTGTATTCATATTTATTTTTATGACATTGTAGCTATTTTGCTTTATGAGTTTTAACTAGTTTGTTCAATTTATTGTTTTTAGATTGCTTCGTTTTATCTTTTTTGTAGTTAGGCTTGCATAGATCTTAGTAGAGTAGCATATAAACTCAAAAAGTTGTGTGTCAAATCCTCCATCTCTCATCTCTTCCATTGGAGCTCGAGGAGGGAAGATCTTCACCAAAGGCCCAAATTTTCTCTTTAGCTTATGATTTCTTGGAAATAATAGATAGGCTACTTTAGTGTCATGAACATGTTGAGAATATTGAGTTAGAGTTATCTTTGAATGCTTAAGTAGGTTTTCTTGTCAAATTCAACTCATCTTTTCCATCTTCTTCATCATAGATTTAACAATGTTTGTTGCATGAACATGTAGTTTTATTGCAGGTTCAAGTAGTAGAGCAGAGGATAAATTCACCAGGACCCCTAGCTTCATCTCTCACCTTTCATTAGCCTTCTTTCAACCAAATTGCCTCTAGCTTTGTTTTTTGATATTTTCACCTTCACACTGGTAGCAACCCTAAAAGTGCAAGACGGGCTTTGCAAGAGGTTCTGAGCTTGTCCAAGGGGTTGGCCACATTTTGTCCATCGATGTACACCTTCATTCCACCTAACCTACACTTTTATCCATCTCGTTTTTCCTCAGATTTCCCTCGACTTATTTCCTGTAGAAATTCAGGACTTCCCTGTAGCACTATAGGAAACCCCTAGTAGACCCTGTAGGAGCACCATTTAGCTTCACCTTCAACCCATAAACCATCATCAACCTCATTTGGACCTACCATAACCATCAAGATACCTTCAACCCTACATCCATGAGTTCAATACCTTCCTAATCCACCTTAGCGCCTTCTCCTCCTTGCTGCAAAACAATGCATTTACAAGCAAAAATAGGTCATAATTAGATGCATGATAGTTAAATCATGAAGTAGTCAGAGTGTGTTTAGCCATTTGGCCCAACAATGTGTGATTATATTATTCTTCTTTCTGCAATTTCAATTCAACACTTTACTTCATGAATGTTGCCTATTTTGCTTCTATTTCTTGCCATAGCCTACATTGTAGATTTATTTCCTTTCATAATAGCTAGATATATCTTTTTGCTTCAAAATAGTCCTTTGATTGTTGATATATTTGTTACTGTCAGTTTTTGCATCCTTCCACCAGTGATCAAATAAAATCTTTTCATGTCATGTTAGGGTCCCATTTTGAATTTTTTGTCATTCCATTAGGTCATCATGCAAAAATTTGGTCACTTGGTGCAGATTTAGGTCTGATCTCACTCCTTTCAAAATTTTACTACTTGTTGGCTCATTTCACCACTTTGTTTAGTGTACCATCAGTCATGAGTTATCATTATTATTTCAGTCATTTTCATCATGGTTTCATTTAGTCAGAGTCTCCATTAGGTCTCAGGGTTTCCAAGGTCATCAAATCATCATTCCATGCATAAAGTCCAAAAAATGAAGGAGTGAGAATAAAGAAATTTCATCAGTAATTTTGATTTGTAAATATGATTTCAGAGCAAGATGTAATTTTATGTTCCTAATTTGTAATAAGTTCTCATAATTTCAAGTAGCTGCACACTCAAAGTTCCATCTGTTGGGGTTCCCATGTTTTGGCCAAATTGGCAAGACCAAAATATGAGACAACATCAGACCACTTTGGGACCTCAGGATCTAGCCCTCCTAGGTCTAGAGAGGGATCTCTCTATATAAGCAAAGGTTTTATGTCTTTGAAGCTCAAATTTTAAGGTGTTAGGCTAGTTATAGGCACAGGGTTTGTTGGTTTGACTGTTTGTTTGGTTGCTGGTCATCAGGAAAGAAGGGTTCAATGTAAGACAAGAATGAGCAAAGAGGATTAAGGTAGAGGTGAAGTATTCTAGGGAGCATTCAAAACCATTGGGCAATGGAGTCAAGAAAGGATTTTCTTGCTAATCAATATGCATGCTTTCAATTAGGCTAGTCATCTAAAACATTGGATCTTAAAAATGATAGTGTGGTGTGGAATGGCAAGGGAGGAGGAACAATGAAGGTTTAGAACACAAAGTTAAAGACCTGAGATCAGAGAGAGACTTTGAACTCTCAATGCTTCGGCCTCCAGCTTGAGGGATCTTAGAAAGGCCAACTGGTTGCACAAGGATCCTAGTGGATAGGGTTAACTCTAATCCCCAGTGTTCCCAAATATTTCAGCTAAATCCTAACAAGAACATCTAAGAACAGATTCATTTAATTCATACATCAGCTAGCAGGCAATAAAATCCACTACACTGGTTAAATCAACTGAAATCAATTCTTAGATAACACATTTAGTAGAAAACATCAAAGGCAAGGAGAGCAGAAACATAGGGTACCTAACAAGGGTAAATCCTATGCCAAATTTCTGATGCAAGCCAGTAGAAATGAAATGAAACGGAATGCAAGTTAAACACAAATACAAAGATAGAAAAACATCACCGCTGCTTTAGATCAGGATCCAAAGAAATGTGCTTGCCATATTAAAAAGCAACACCAATCAAGTACAGCGTTTCCAATAGCTAGACACTCAGACAGAAAACATCTTCCTCAGCCTATCTTACAACTTTACAAAGAGACTATGTATCAAAAGAAACAGCTTACAATTCTCTGATAACTGATCAACAAAGTTTACAATGAGTTTCTTTCTGAATTTTATAGCTAAAAGATGAGCAGAGGAGGTAGGTGGAGAACTAAGCATAGCATTAAACTCTGAAAAGGAAAGAGGGTCGAAGCCCATTCTGTTTTAAATCTCGCGCATTTATCTCTGGCACTCTTTGGTGAAAGAATGATCTTCTTCAGGCTTCCATTTACTCTAGTACGGCCCTAATGCACTCTGGCTGCAATACTCTGTAGTACTTTATGGTGAATAAACAAACAAGACAGATAAATGACTTTGAGGTTTGCCATGCTGCATAACAAATGCTTTGGTAGGTTTGGATTGCGGTCAGTTGAAATCTCTTCAGGAACACGGTAAAAAAAGGAAACAATATGGGTGCGTGGTCCTTTAGGGAAAGAATGAGCTGCTGGTGTGAAACCCTGATAGTATTGTTTTCTGTGTGTTGGGCCTTCCATGTGGTCCATAATGTCTTTGATCTGGTACCTTTGCCTTCTAAATCCCTGAAAAGGCTCAAAATCTTCTATTACGTGCCTTGAACTCTCTGTTGCTCCTGTACTGTCTTCGTCGGTGAGATCTATGCTTTAATGGCTCTGGGGAATATTTTCCAGAGTTTAGACTCTATTTTTTAATGCGAGCCCTATCATATGTCTTTTCAGGCCCTTCTTCATGAGTTTGGCTCCTTGGAAATGGTATTTTCCTATTTCTCTGTAATTGTACAGAGGCTTGAATCATGGTGGTTTTCCACCGCTTTTACCCTGCAAAAACATGCAACTCTGTTATGGAATCCATGCATAGGGGAGGATGGCTATGGAGGAAGGAGAGAATGATAGTGTGGCGGTGATAAAACGATGTTTTAAGATAAAACGATGTGAATAATGCAGTGATATGGTGCACACAACGACTAATAGGGTTTGGGTGGAAAAATGCGCGTGGACCGTTTGATCGTGGTCTGTTGGCATAGATCGACGACGGAGATTAAACAGCGAGACAGTTTATGAATTCGGGCAGAATGAATGCGGAACATTAAACTTTAATGTAAATTGCGAAAGTTTGGACATAGGCAAAAATGCAAAGAAATGGACAAAAATGCAATGAAAATGGTCGTATGTGGTGGGACCTGACATGGGCGGAGGGCGATTCATCCAAGACTGTCGGATCTCAGGAGAAGATCGAAGGCTATGAACCAATCAGAGGGGAGAAATGGGAGAATTTACAACCCGACGAACGATGGTGCGATCAGTTTATGACCGTTGGATCTGGGGCTAACAGACGGTCGGGATTGGATTGGGGAATCGCAATCACAAAGGGCGGAAAGGGGTAGCATCTGAAAAATGCGATTGCGATTGAAATAGGAGAGCACGCGCCGTTGGATTGACAGGGGAATCAACGGCGGAGATTAGGTTGGAAGATCGCACTCAGAGGGTGCAGCAAGACCTTTACGATTGCTATGGAGGCAGGGATGCGATTAGTGTTGAGCCGTCTGATCCGGTTCTAGATCGACGACGGAGATTGTATTGGCGGGGAAAGGAAAAGGGAGATGGGACGCGATGCGATAAGATCTGGATCGTTGATCCTTGGGACGGATGGATGGCTGTGATTCAGTCGGGGAATTGCAATTGGGGGGGAACAAGAGTGGCACCATTTGAAAGTTCAGATTGCGATCAGAAGTGGGAGTGCGATTAACACTGAGCTGTCGGATCCGGTGATAGATCAATGGTGGAGATCGCGACGCGGGACTTATGGACCAAACTCAATCGCATCGGAGTTTTTCTGTGTTACAAAGGAAACTGCCCACCCGACAACTTCGATTTCGATAAGTTCCCGAGCTTAAATGCTTGGTCTTAGGCGCAGGTCACGTGGGGAAGTGGTTAAGGGGCTAGGCCGAAAGGGGATAGGCCTTAATATAAAGTGGAGAGTGGGTTTTTTGCCCCCTTTTTAATGCATTTTGAGGCTGGGAAAGGGTAACAGTAGGGGTAAAAAAGGGGAAATCGGGCCGAACAAGGGGAGCTTGTAGAATTTAAAGAGAATTTTGGTTATGATTTAGAGGGCAAAGGGGGACTTAGAGGAAAAAAAGGGGATTTTGACAAAGGGGAAAAAAGGGAAAAATGGGACATTCTGCAGGGATACAAGGGGCAAATAAAGGCATTTTGGAGGACAATTTTTTACAATCAGTGAGGCTTATTGACTTCAGAACAGCAGAGGGAAAGGATCAAAGGGCAAGGAACATGAAGAGGCTTCAAGGATGATGTGTCTCTAAAAGAAATGCATTCCTTGAAGGCTCATGAAACAAACTAGCCCCTTGCTTGCTTGTCAAGAAATTTATAGGGGCTAACAATGGCTCCACATGGGGATGGCTTCTTCTTGAAGGAGTTAAGAATTCAGAAGATAAATATTTTGGTGTATGCCAGATGCCTGGTACTTGAGCCACTTTTCTTCTTTTCTTTTCAGCTGCCACAATTGTGAAGACATCAATTAGCAGAGGCATTCTCAAACAATCTACCTACCCATCCTACAATCCTAGAATTTCTCTTCTTTCAGGGTGCATTTGGACTAGCAGACTCTTTACGTCATTTATTCTTATAACAAAAAATAAACCTATTCTAAATCTACCATTATCACTCCATGAGACAAGATTAGACTGTTGGTCTCATATGTTTCTCTACCTAATCTAATATCTACTGGGATTAGACTGTCCAACATATTTCTTCTCTACATTCTACAACAGAAATTTAAAAACAGGCAAACTAGGATTAGACAGTCTAGTTTGCTGTGGGTCCAAGGCATAAAGACAGTTGCGCATGGACAGAAAATTGCAGAAAACTGAAAACAAAAATTTGAAGGCTTGAAATCTGAAGTTTGAAGCATCCTTCTTCTCTTTGTGACTCAAGTTTTGAGCTTGCTAGAGTCACTTTCCTTTCTCCAATTCATCTCTGGTTTTGGGCTTGTTAGAGCTGATTCTTCTTTTTGTTGGTCCAGGTTTTAGGCATGTTTGAACCAGCTATCTTTGCTTTCTTTGGCTCAGGTTTTGATCATATTAGAGCCATTCTTTGCACTTCAGAGGTTCATGTTTTGAGCATGTCTGAACCTCTCCCCCCCCCTTTTTTTTTATTTAGAACATCTCCTCCTTTTCTTGAAAACAAACACTGTAATGGTATGTACAATGGAACTGGAAACTGGAAATTGGAAATCAGCAGAAGTAGTGTTTGAGCATCCTACCATTGACAAGACCCCCAAACAGCTCTGTACCATCTAACTCTTGTAGAAAAAAAGCATTTGGACCCACAGTGGCTTGGATGATGTAGGGACCTTGCCACAAACTGTCAAACTTGTCGTGCTTTCCTTTGTCCTCTCTCCTTGAGTCCCACTTCAGAACTTTATCTTCAATTTTGAAATCAGAGGCCTTAGTTCTTTTGTCAAATAACTTCTTTATATTCTCCTGAACCTTCACAACTCTGTTATAGACCTCCTCCCTTCTTTGCTAGAGATGGATTGTTTGATTTATCCTCCTCATCATGCTATCTTCTTCTGTTTGTATCTCTTGGACCAGCCTAATCACTGGTACTCCAAGGCTGGTAGGAAACACTGCTTCTGTTCCATAGACAAGCTGATATGGTGACATGCCAATGGACTTATTTGTTGTAAGCATGTCGGCCCACAAGGCATGCACTAACTTGTTATGCCATGACTTTTTGTTCTCTTCTAACAGCTTTTTGATGATGGCCACAAGGCTCTTGTTTGATGATTCAGCTAAGCCATTCTCTTGTGGGTAATAGGTAGTTGAATGACCGAGTGCTATTTGATACCTGTGACAAAAATCAACCATTTTCTTAGATCCAAAAGCAACAACATTATCAGTGATTATTTTCCTTAGACATCCAAACCGAGAGAGGATATGATCTTCTAGGAACCTAATGATGACAGAATCTGTGGCATTCCTGATAGGTATGGCCTCTATCCACTTAGTGAAGTAGTCTGTGGCTGTTAGGATCCAGTTGTGTTGTGCAGAAGAAGCAGGGTGAATTTCTCCTATGAAATCTACGCCTCATTACATAAAGGGACTTTCAATAGTGATGGGTTGTAGAGGTAAGGGGAGGAGTTTTCTTTTGCCTTAAAAAATATGGCATTTGTGGCAGGCAATTATCATCCTATGGATATCATTGAAGAGTGTAGGCCAATAGTAGCCAGCTCTGAGTATTTTGTTTGCAATAGCCTTCCAGCTCAGGTGGCCTCCACACTCTCCTGCATGGAATTCTTGTTTAATCCTCTCTGCCTCATTTTCAGGCAAACATTTAAGCAATAGGCCATTTGGATTCTTCCAGAGTAAGCAGTTATTTAATATGCAATAGCTTCTGGCTTTTAGTTTTAGGAATCTGGCCTTGGTCTTTGATAGTTCAGGAGGGGCATTGAGGTGCATAAGCACATATAGAATGTCAGAATACCAAGGAGAGATCTGAAACTTCTCCTCAATAGTGGAATCAGGTAATCCCTGCTTCTCATCCAATGCATCTACCATGTTAATGTCAAGGGCTTGTAGATTTGATTTAGCCATTAGTTGAGCTAAGCCCTGACCCTTAATCAGTTTGGTGGGTTTTATCTCGAGGTCGTATTCTAAGATCACAACAATCCATTTGCCCCTTTTCCCATCTAGGTCTTGGGACAAGATGTATTTAACCACTATATTTGGCACATAGGCTATGGTATGGGAATGCAGTATGTACACCCTAAAGTCTTTCAAGGCCTTTACCAAGGCATAGGCCTATTTTTCCATTATATTGTATTTCAAGGGTGCATCCCTCAAAGCTTTGCTGAAAAAAGAAATGGGTTGTTCCATTCCCTCTGGATTTTTCTGCAGTAGAACTACAGCTATTGTATGCTTGGAGGCAAATGAAAAAATCAGGAAATATTTTGAGAAATCTGGGCTAATTAGGACAAGAGCCTGGGTGAGTGCAAGTTTTATTGATTCAAAATATTTCTTGGCTTCAACAGTCCACTTGAATCCTACACCTTTCTTCAACATGTTTGTCATATTCCTAAGGTGTTCATCCAGGTTGGGAATAAACCTCCCGAGGAAGTTGATTTTCCCAATGAAGGACTGTAACTCTTTGATATTTCTTAGGTGTGTGATTTGTAGTATTCCCTCAACTCTTTGAGGGTCTATCCTAATCCCTTTCTCAGATATAATGTGGCCAAGAATTTTACCTTCTTGTATCCCAAATACAGTCTTTTTAGGATTCAATGACAGACCAAACCTTCTACATTTCTCAAACACTCTTCTCAGATGCTCCAGGTGTTCTTCTTCAGTCTTGGAATAGGCTGTTATATCATCTAGGTAGATGACAATGAAGTGTCCTATTTCATCTGAAAAAGATATATCCATTGCTCTTTGGAAGGTTGCATCAACGTTCATCAGTCCAAAAGGCATTTTAACATACATAAAGGTGCCCCATGGAGTGGTAAAGGTTGTCTTGAGTTGGTCTTCTGGGAGTACTAAAACTTGGTTGTAACTTGAAAAACCATCTAGTAGGGAGATTCTTTTTGAGCCTACTACCCTCTGAAGGATGTGTTCCATTTTTGGAAAAGGGTAATTGTCTTTGAGTGAGGCTCTATTAAGATTCCTGAAATCAATACACAACCTAATCTCCCATGTTTTCTTTCTCACAGCCACTAGGTTTGAGACCCAATCAAAGAACCTCACAGGGACTATTATGCCTGCCTCATACATCTTTTTAATCTCTTTTTCAACCGCAGTAAATTGCTTTGGGTTAATTTTGCAAAGTTTTTGTCTAAAGGGCTTTTGATTCTCTTTCAAAGGTATTTTGTGCTGTATGTTGTTTGTGTCATAGGCATTTAAGTCCTCATAGCTCCAAGCAAACACATCAATGAACTCCTTGAATAGGTCAATGCATTTATTTTTCATGTTTGCGGGCAGGGACTTAACCAATTTAATCATTTTGGCCTTATCTTCAGTGCCTATGTTGTATTCGTGGACATCAGCTTCTACATGTTCTAGAGTGGGCTTTTTTGCTACATCATCAAAGTAAAAAAGGTATTCTAAATGTGCCAGACCTAGAGGTATGTTCTTATCTTTGGCCTGTAGCACATCTACTTCTTCACTATCTGTGTTTTTACATTTTTAGTTTGGATTTCCAATCTGTTCGTTTAAAGTGTTCATTTCTATATTACAGGGTGTTTCTTCCTCATCTGAGGATTCTTCACTTAGGCAGCTACTGTCAGATTTAGAGTCTGAATCAGAAAATTCAAACTCGTTTCTACCTACCAGGAAATCTTCAATCTGTTTATCACCCTCAAAGACCTGCCAATATTTTTCATTGTCCGTCACTGCAGGTCTGAATTTGGTCTTAATGATGATCTGTTGGTCACTGAGAGGCTTATGATACGAACTAGCCATGCAGGCTAATCCATTCACAATTTCGTTCTGGCTCCTAGGGACAAACACCAGCTTGTATTCTACAAAGGTTTTCAATAGATCCAAAGTGTCATTTATGTATGCCCTCAATCTAGGATGTTTTGATGTATATTCACCATTCACCTATTTAATGATCCACTCAGAGTCCCCACACACAGTTATCCTACGGGCTCCAAATTTTTTCAACAGAGTTAGGCCTAGGATAAGAGCCTCATACTCTACAATGTTGTTTGTACATTTGAAGTGCAGGTTGAGGGCATGGCTCTCTGCGAAGTCACTCTCTGTGTTATGTATCCACACTCCTGCTCCAACAGTTCTCTTGGTGCATGACCCATAGAAATTCATTTCCCATAAAGTTTCATTCTCGGGTTTTTCATCGATTCGTTTTTGGTGTGGTGTATGTGTTTGTGAAGGGTGACTAATCAGCAGACTACATTCTGTTTCTGGTTCACTTTGAGTTTTTGTTTCAGTGCACTATTCAAATTTTTATACGTATTTCTCCTCCGAGTCTAGAGTAGCCATTATGTTAAAGTCCATGGGCTCTGTTTCCTTGTTTGTATCTCTGTTTTTGGACTCTGACCCTTCTGAGGATCCATCATTACAAAGGATAAAGGAGTCAAGGTCTGTATATACAGAGTATAAAGGTGGATTTTTAGGCTTTTCGGGGCTACTAACCAGGAATTTCATTTGTGCCTCTCTGTACAGTCTTCTAAGTTGGCCAAAGATTGGGATTGTGGCATAAGCCTCGTCCATCTACATTGTTCCTTGCAGCTTGGTTCCCCATGATCTTGATAATAACATGCCATACTTGGGTGGCACATTTGCCACCACAACATCCATGACCATACATTTTGCTGGAATCTGGGTAAGGCTCACACATAGATCTTTGATCAAGCCAAGACACTTTACTTTGCTAGAGTCAAATGAATATAGGTCTTTATAGGGACGGGTTATCTCTAGGCCTAATATTTCCATCACTACTTTAGGCATCAGGTTGTGTGATGCCCCAAAATCATGCATTGCATTATGGAGAATCTTATCATGGATATTAAGACTGATATAAAAAGGGGGCACTACCCCTTCCTGAAACTTTCCTTCTATCTTTGGACCAAACAGAAGGGCAGGTTGATCATCACTCAGATTTACAGTGTCATTGTTCTCTCCTAAATTTAATGCTTTCAAAATTTGGCCTTTATATACATCCTGAGTGGCCAGCTCAGAGAGTGGGACAGAGATTTTAATTTTTGCAATCTCACTCTCCAAATTGAAAGTGGACTGACACTTTGGAATGTTCAACTCTGCTTTGTTAGTCACCACCTTAGTGGCTAAATCAGTGTGTTGATTCTCACTATGTACAGTGTTAGAAATTGTTTTATCAGGAGTACTAACTGCAGTGTTATTACTGCTTGTTGGTTTACCTTGTTTATCAATGTTTTGGTTGTCTTTTTCTTTGTTATTTCCAGAACTCTCAACTGCTGATTTGTTACTTTCAGCAGTTACTTTAGAAGACCTCTCAGGTCTTTTCTTGATGGTAATCTCAGAATTTTTTGGTTTGGCAGTGTCTAGGCTCTTTTTTCTTCTAATTTCATATTGTTCTCTAACCTGCACCATGGCATTTTCAAATCCTAACCTGTAATCTTTAAATTCTAACCATTCCTCTTCCCAATACGAGGGTGAGGGCTGATCTTCTTTTGTGTAACAGTTGTGGATTGAATTTTCTGTTTCAAACATGTTTATTGTGTTCCCCTCAGACTCTTCTATGATTCCCTCATCTTCATCTAAAAATTTCTCTTGGAATGGGGGAATAACTTGCTGATCTGATTCTCTCTGTCTGTTGGGAGGGGTGTTGTTTCTTCTAAAGTTATGGTTCTGGTTATGATTTTGATTTCTGTTTTGGTTACTAACTGTGACAACCATTTTTTCCATCATTTGTTGTAGTTTTTCCACATTTTTAGATAAATGGTAATAATTTGGATCAGATGTGGAAGCTACATTGTCATCTCTATATGTTACCCTTTCTTCAGCTCTCAATCTTGCTTTTTTCTCAATCAGATTTGCCTCTACACTCACTGCTCCCTTTTGCATGTCTTCCAATGTGTTGTAATCCCTCTCCCTAAGCTGGTAGGCCATGTCAGCATCCAGGCCTTCAGGATATTTCACTAGGACCATACCTAGGGGAGGTTTCCTGTGTGGTGGAAAAGCATTATAAACATTGTTAAACCTTGTAGAGTAGTCCTGGACACTCTCTCCTACATTTCTTTTCGGGTTCTTGTATTCTGCTAGGATTTGGAGAGGATTTGCCTTAACTTCCCATTTGTTTATGAAGGTCTGATATAAGTTTAAGAGGTCTTGGATACTATTAGGAGGTAGGCCTTTGAACCATTTCTTTACATCACCTCCTAAGCTCTGGGTAAAGATTCTCATTTTGACTGTATCATCATCTATTTCCATGTAGTCAAAAGAATCTTCCATCCTATCTACCTGGTGTTGGGTTGTGGTAGACTCTTTTGCAGTGAAGTGTGGGATCTTTGATTGATAATCATTTGGTAAGGGTACTAGAGGCTGGGGTAAGACCAGAGGTGCATACCAGGCTGCCATGATGATGTTTTGATGGGGCAAAGGGTTAGCTTGAGCAGCTGGTGTATGGATGACAGGGATGCTAGGACCAGCAGAAACTTGTTGAGTAGATTTAGGATGACTGAGTCCCAAGTTTTGAATGAAGTGGAGATCAGGAGGTGTAGATGGAGGGGTCTGTCTATCCCCAGGGTGTTTACCTCTTTGAGGTGGTGAACCAGGGAACTCAAGGTCTGACTGGTCTAGGACACTGAATGACCTATTTCTTGGTAAACTGTTTTGAGTGCTTAGGTCAAAAAACAGATCTAATAGAGCTGTAAAGTCTTCTGGTGTAGAGTTAGCTCTATGGATGTATCTGGAAATAGTTGGTATTTTAGGTGTAGGAGATCTCTTGAGGATGCTCTCAGGGTTGTCAACTATTTCAGGGGGCTTTAGGTTGGGATAAGCTCTTGTGTGAATGGTTCTTGAAGCCAGAATGCTATTTTCTAACCAAGCAGCTTAACCCTACTTGTTACTTCTATTGTGGTTGATGTTGTAATGGCTTTGGTCTCCCAGTGGAGTCTAGTGTGAACACGATAATCATCAGGCCTACTAATCACCAGTGGAGTCTTTACATCGTTTAGGAATCATGGAGTCGCCAAGTGGAGGGTTAGGATGCTTCTGGAGGGTACATTTTCCACCACAGTGCTTATGAGATGTCCCCTTTCAGGAATAACCTCAAACACAATGAAATCTAACTAGAGATTGACTGGGAGAGAATTTACCAGATATGTCACCTCTGAAAGAGTGTGAGATCTAGAGGCTACCTGGCCCTTTCCAGACTCTGTCTAAGAGTGTGGGAGAAAACACAACAAATGGTATAGAGGTTGATCTGTGAATAGGAGTGTTTAACTGCCAACCTAACCAGAGATTATAGGTTTTGAGGTTCTTATGATGTCTTAAGGTGAGAAATACTCAAAATTTCCCCAGCGGAGTCGCCATTATGTTGGGGTTCCCATGTTTTGGCCAGATTGGCAAGACCAAAAGATGAGACAACATCAGACCACTTTGGGACCTCAGGATCTAGCCCTCCTAGGTCCAGAGAGGGATCTCTCTATATAAGCAAAGGTTTTATGTCTTTTAAGCTCAAAGTTTAAGATGTTAGGCTAGTTATAGGCACATGGTTTGTTGGTTTGATTGTTTGTTTGGTTGCTGGTCATCAGGAAAGAAGGGTTCAATGTAAGACAAGGATGAGCAAAGAGGATTAAGGCAGAGGTGAAGTATTCTAGGGAGCATTCAAAACCATTGGGCAATGGAGTCAAGAAAGGATTTTCTTGCTAATCAATATGCATGCTTTCAATTAGGCTAGTCATCTAAAACATTGGATCTTAAAAATGATAGTGTGGTGTGGAATGGCAAGGGAGGAGGAACAATGAAGGTTTAGAACACAAAGTTAAAGACCTGAGATCAGAGAGAGACTTTGAACTCTCAATGCTTCGGCCTCCAGCTTGAGGGATCTTAGAAAGGCCAACTGGTTGCACAAGGATCCTAGTGGATAGGGTTAACTCTAATCCCCAGTGTTCCCAAATATTTCAGCTAAATCCTAACAAGAACATCTAAGAACAGATTCATTTAATTCATGCTATTCTCCATTTAGCTAAGCAATAAACTACCACATCGGAAAGCAACCAACTGAAATCAATTCTTAGATAACACATTTAGTAGAAAACATCAAAGGCAAGGAGAGCAGAAACATAGGGTACCTAACAAGGGTAAATCCTATGCCAAATTTCTGATGCAAGCCAGTAGAAATGAAATGAAACGGAATGCAAGTTAAACACAAATACAAAGATAGAAAAACATCACCGCTGCTTTAGATCAGGATCCAAAGAAATGTGCTTGCCATATTAAAAAGCAACACCAATCAAGTACAGCGTTTCCAATAGCTAGACACTCAGACAGAAAACATCTTCCTCAGCCTATCTTACAACTTTACAAAGAGACTATGTATCAAAAGAAACAGCTTACAATTCTCTGATAACTGATCAACAAAGTTTACAATGAGTTTCTTTCTGAATTTTATAGCTAAAAGATGAGCAGAGGAGGTAGGTGGAGAACTAAGCATAGCATTAAACTCTGAAAAGGAAAGAGGGTCGAAGCCCATTCTGTTTTAAATCTCGCGCATTTATCTCTGGCACTCTTTGGTGAAAGAATGATCTTCTTCAGGCTTCCATTTACTCTAGTACGGCCCTAATGCACTCTGGCTGCAATACTCTGTAGTACTTTATGGTGAATAAACAAACAAGACAGATAAATGACTTTGAGGTTTGCCATGCTGCATAACAAATGCTTTGGTAGGTTTGGATTGCGGTCAGTTGAAATCTCTTCAGGAACACGGTAAAAAAAGGAAACAATATGGGTGCGTGGTCCTTTAGGGAAAGAATGAGCTGCTGGTGTGAAACCCTGATAGTATTGTTTTCTGTGTGTTGGGCCTTCCATGTGGTCCATAATGTCTTTGATCTGGTACCTTTGCCTTCTAAATCCCTGAAAAGGCTCAAAATCTTCTATTACGTGCCTTGAACTCTCTGTTGCTCCTGTACTGTCTTCGTCGGTGAGATCTATGCTTTAATGGCTCTGGGGAATATTTTCCAGAGTTTAGACTCTATTTTTTAATGCGAGCCCTATCATATGTCTTTTCAGGCCCTTCTTCATGAGTTTGGCTCCTTGGAAATGGTATTTTCCTATTTCTCTGTAATTGTACAGAGGCTTGAATCATGGTGGTTTTCCACCGCTTTTACCCTGCAAAAACATGCAACTCTGTTATGGAATCCATGCATAGGGGAGGATGGCTATGGAGGAAGGAGAGAATGATAGTGTGGCGGTGATAAAACGATGTTTTAAGATAAAACGATGTGAATAATGCAGTGATATGGTGCACACAACGACTAATAGGGTTTGGGTGGAAAAATGCGCGTGGACCGTTTGATCGTGGTCTGTTGGCGTAGATCGACAATGGAGATTAAACAGCGGGACATTTTATGAAGTCGGGCGGAATGAATGCGGAACATTAAACTTTAATGTAAATTGCGAAAGTTTGGACATAGGCAAAAATACAAAGAAATGGACAAAAATGCAATGAAAATGGCCGTATCTGGTGGGAATCGGCATGGGGGGAGGGCGATTCATCCAAGACCATCGGATCTCAGGAGGAGATCGACGGCTATGAACCAATTGGAGGGGAGAAATGGGAGAATTTACAGCCCGACGAATGATGGTGCGATCAGTTTATGATCGTTGGATCTGGGGCTAATGGACGGTTGGGATTGGATCAGGGAATCGCAATCACAAAGGGCGGAAGGGGGTAGCATCTGAAAAATGCGATTGCGATTGAAACGAGAGAGCGCGGGCCGTCGGATTGAGAGGGAAATCAATGACGGAGATTAGGTCGGAAGATTGCAATTGGAGGGTGCAGCAAGACCTTTGTGATTGCTATGGAGGCGGGGATGCGATTAGCGTTGAGCCGTCCAATCCAGGTCTAGATCGACGACAGAGAATGTATCGGCGGGGAAAGGAGAAGGGCGACGGGACGCGATGCGATAAGATCTGGACCGTTGATCCTCGGGACGGATGGATGGCTGTGATTCAGTCAGGGAATCACAATCGGGGGGGAACAAGAGTTGCACCATTTGAAAGTTCCGATTGTGATCGAAAGTGGGTTCGCGATTAACACCAGGCCATCGGATCCGGTGATAGATCAACGGTGGAGATCGCGGCGCAAGACTTATGGACCAAAATCAATCGCATCAGAGTTTTACTACGTTACAAAGGAAACTGCCCCCCCGACAGCTCCAATTGCGATAAGCGCCCGGGCTTAAACGTTTGGTCCCTGGTGCGGGTCATGTGGGGAAGTGGTTAAGGGGCTAGGCCTTAATATAAAGTGGAAAGTGGGTTTTTTGCCCCCTTTTTAATGCATTTTGAGGCTGGGAAAGGGTAACGGTAGGGGTAAAAAAGGGGAAATCGGGCCAAACAAGGGGAGCTTGTAGGATTTAAAGGGAATTTTGGGTATGATTTAGAGGGCAAAGGGGGACTTAGAGGAAAAAAAGAGGATTTTGACAAAGGGGAAAAAAGGGAAAAATGGGACATTCTGCAAGGATACAAGGGGCAAATAAAGGCCTTTTGGAGGAAAATTTTTTACAATCAGTGAGGCTTATTGACTTCAGAACAGCAAAGGGAAAGGATCAAAGGGCAAGGAACATGAAGAGGCTTCAAGGATGATGTGTCTCCAAAAGAAATGCATTCCTTGAAGGCTCATGAAACAAACTAGCCCCTTGCTTGCTTGTCAAGAAATTTATAGGGGCTAACACCATCATCAAAGAGAAAAGTTCCAAAAGTCAATCATTGTTCCTAAGCCATCAAAAGATGAAGTTCAATGATTTAATTCAGAAATTAAAGGTAAATAAGAAATATAAAGTCAATTTCAAAAAGGAAATGTGGGTACCAAGTTTGATTAATGACATTTTTCCAAGTATAAAGGCTCCCAAAGACAAAGAATTTAGTCATTTTCATCCTCAGGCATCAAGCTCTCAAAGTTCCCTAAGAAAAAAAATTATTTTTCCTTCAAAAAAATCAAATTCTGGGTCATTCATTGCACTTTTCCTCAAGGTGCTTCGATTTTTATAGGAGGGACACTGTGCTTTTTCCAAAGGTGCTGCGCTTTTCACAGTCCCTCGCTACACTTTTCCTCTGTATGCTGCACTTTTTGCAGAAGGAAGCAACGGTCCCAAATATTCATTGCAGAGGTTCTCAGCTTTAGTTCAGGGTTTCTACACTTCTTTGCAAAGTAAGTACACCTCCATAGCCCCTCCTTTCAGTTTTTGGTGTTAATTTTATGGTGCATACTCGCTCTTTCCCTCCATGCCATGTTTTAAACAAATGAAACCCTAGTTCATAGTTTATAAGCTTAATTACTTTCCCTTGGACCCCATTTACCTCCCTACACCCTAACTCACTGCCCACTACCATAAAATCCTCCAATCCCTATTCCCTAAAACCCTACTACCCTAGTTGTGCTTTCCTAGGCAGCTAGATACCTCCCTGTAATACAAATTTCCTACCCTATTTCCCTAAAAATTTCACCCTCTCATTACTTCCCTAAGCTCCTTAATCCCTTTACACTTTTCCCCAAATTTTCCCTCACTCATCCGAAACTCCCTAACCCTATAATCCTACTCCCTTTCCATTCCCCTTCTTCCGTAGGGTTTTCAAGATAAAACTGAGCATAATGAAGGAAAAGAAACATAATGGAGGAGGAAATAAATGCCACAGAAGAAGAAAAGAAAACATATAAAAAAGGAGGGAGAATTTTGAGATTAGAGCCATTAGACACTAGGGAGTTAATGGCATCACCCTTAGTTGTCAAATGTTTCCAGTATGTAGGTTTCTTTGAATTTTTTGAGATGGTACGAAGAGTCCAAAGTCATCCTACTTTGACCAGGGTTTTAATTAGAAACCTCCAAAAAGACCAAGTGACTATAGTAGGGGTGACTTTCACCATTTCCACTAACATCATTACAGCAGCAACAGGGATACCCAATGTGGGTGAAAAATGGTTTAAGACTAAGGATTTGGATGCTCAGCTGTATGTGCCTTACCTCAAGGCACCTTACGAAGATAACATCAAAAATATCTTTCCTTTTGGTCAGTTGTTGAAAATGTTTGCCCCCATGATGAAAATCATCATGAAATATTTCACTTGTCGGGGCATATTCTCCATATTATACAGCTATCACATCAGGTTGCTCATGTATTTCACTAGGCTGAAATTTCTCAACCTCCCCTACTACTTATACAAAAGCATTGATAATTTTGCCTACATAGTGAAAAATGGAGAGTATGACCTTCATATGAAAAACCTCTTTCAGCACTCTCTCATTAAATTCATTTTCCTTCACCACCTCAATAATTTGAACATTGCATGGGATACCTTCATTGAGGCAGATGTCTTCACTACAAGACCAAGTCAACCTACTATACCTATTCCGCCACTAGCATCAGTTCCTCACAAGAAGACTAGGTTATCTAGCAGGGCTACATTGAAAGAGACCAAAGAGGTAAAAGAGGCCAAAACCTACCAGAGGGGACCTAGGCAAGTTTTTTCTCCACAGATTGTGGAAGGGGCCTTGCCTTCTATATCAGTAAAACAAGGAAATCAAAAGCAGAAAGAGCCAATTTTTCAAGAGGAGGAAGACCTTCACGAGGAAGAAAGAGAGTTTGACCTGGTGGACTTGGATTTCCAAGATAATAATGAAGCCTCATATCTGATCATCAAAGATAATATGCCACAAGAAAAGAGCTGCAGGAAAATATGGCCAGAGAACAATTTTTCATATCCTTCCTTGAACAAGAAAACAAGAAGCTGAAAGAAAAACAAGTACTCTTAGAATTAGAGTTGCTAAAGGCCAAGAGGAAAGACAAAAAAGGCAAAGCGGTGATGGCACCAGATGATTCTGACCATGATGAGACTTAAACCACCAAGAAAAGACAAAAAACAAGAGGTCTTAAGAAAGCATTAGAGCAGGAGAAACATGAGGCAAAGCAACTCAGTTTTGAGGAAAGAATAGCAAAGGAAATAAATGATGACAGAGAAGTGTGGCTTGACAGAGTGAACATCCATCTTGAGAAGCTCCTCCATAAGGCCAATAATGACAATGAGATTCTCAGACACATGGCTAATAGATACACCAATATAAACAAGATTTGCAACATCATAATCAAGCAGTTGAAGGATAAACTCAAGCAAACCCTAATCAAGAAAAAGGAGGAGGAAAAACTTGAGTTACTTGTTGATGTCTCTTTGATTGCATGAGACACCTCATCATCACTTCATCTACCAATTTTGAAGATTTTTGGGAAAATTTTCAAGTTTTTGGGCATTTTTGTAAATTTTGATAGAATTTTTGCACAATTAGCCTACAAAAAGAGTAGTGTGGGCCACGGTGCGCTTTTTGTGGAGGCCTCCAAATGAGAAAGGGTTTAAAGATTTGGATTCAGAGTGATGTATACATCAACTTTTGATTATTGTAACTCAAGAAATAGAGCTTTTGACAGGTATAAATGGCCAAAAACCACTCAAAAAACACCTTTCTGCCTCCTTGTTGAACCTCTTGGTGTAATTTTTAACCAGTCTTGGGATATTGCAATTTTGAGGCGATTAACTCAACAATTCTTAGATCTTGAACAAAATTTTGAAAACTATACTAGGATAGCTTTCCAATGAGCTATCTTGGGCCCAATTTGGACTTCGGGAAGTCAGTCAAAAATTAGTTTAAAGGCCCACACTGCACTTTTCACTAGGCACACTACGCTTTTCACCAGGCACACTGCGCTTTTCCCAAGCACACTACGCTTTTTACAATTGACTGATTTTTGTAGAATTTTCTAGTTTTCTAAGTTGATTGATGGATTCCAAGGATATTTACTGATGTAATTGTAAAATGTAAATGTAATTATGTCATTAGTAGTTACTAGAGGTAGATACATCAGGTAAATATTTAATTTTGGGTAAAAGTGAATAAGTTCCATGAATGATAGGGATGATTTTTTTGACCTCCACAGTCATTAGGATTCCAATTGAGAACTTTGGAGACAGCTCCAAAAGTGAGGGATTCGACCCTTGAGAGTGGGAGAAGTATTTTTTTGTCTATATCTTTCATTTCCTTTCTCATTGCAAGGGTTGGATGATGTAGAATTTGATCATTGAACAATAGTGTAATCCGACTTTTGGTAGGAAATAATAGATTGAGTTGCATCTATTTTGACGGGATTCTTGTGGTAATTTGATTTAAAATTGTTTGTTCTTATGTTTGCAAATGTTTGAATGAATTGTGATTTCATATTCATGCCATCTCTTAATGTAATTGATTCCTAAGTCAGAAAGACATAATTCATTAGGTTATGCTCTGTTTTGGAGGAATAGTTACACTTTTGTTTCATCTTCTTCTAATTGAAAATAATTCATGTTTTCAATGCTCTTTTCTGAAACCCTAGCAGTCTAAACCACTCCATCAAGATACCTTATTGTGTTAAATTTCTTACCTACCTTGCCTCATCAGATCTCTGCAATTGTGATCATTTTCTTCCCTGACCTAGTTCTTCCCTGACTTATTCACCATCCAACACCTTAAAATTAATCAACCAAACCTTGGTGCTACTATACCTAGAATAAAATCCATTTATCCAGTCATCTTAGCTATGATATTGTGGAGATAGCCCTCTCCTACCTAGTAGGGTTGGCTACTTGGCAAAAGATTAGTCTGTGATTACCTTTGTTGGTCTTTTCTCAGCCTTAGAGATCCAGTGAAGTGATAACAAGGGTAACTATTTTGAGTTACTTGTAGTTCTAGGTCTAATTCAGAATTGTAACATAATTCACTCAGAAACCCTAGAAATAGCACCCTTTTATAGGACTCAAAAGAGGATGACATGAGTAGAATGCATCTGCAGTGAATATAACATTTTCACCTCCAATTTTGTATGAACCATGGGTTGATAAATTAAAGTAGAGTAGCCTCTGGGAGTTGCAACACTCTTGGTGCAATAACATGGCTCACCACTTTTTGGCATCGTTGTCAGGGAGGTGTCTAAGTAGATGCTTTGATTCTATTTTAGCATTATTTTTTTCTTTTATTTTACATGCAGTTTTAAAAATGTTGAAAAATACAAAAAAAAATGATTTTCATGCCTCGTAGGGGTAGGGATAATCAAGGAAAATTTTTACCAAAAATCCCCACATCCCCAAACAATCACCATTCACTCTTCTTCAATGACTGTGAGCTTGGACACACCATAAATGATCCTTTTAAAAACTTTGAAGATCCTATTGGAGAATAGTAAGAACTTTCTTCACCAGAGGAATGTGCTTCGCCAATCTAATCCATGGTTGAGACTGTAACCCAAGGAGTCTTTCTCATTAGAGGGACAGATGGGGAAACTAATATGAAGAACACAAGCCTCTCATCATTTTCACATTTCCATGGACTTACCTCTGAGGACCCTTACACCTTCATGTTTGAATTTACTTTTGTTTGTAGGACCTATGACTATGCCTTAGATGATCAAAAGTTGAACCTATTCCCATCTACCCTCAAGGATGCAGCCTTGCGCTGGTTCATGGGTCTGCCTGGGAACAACATCACTACTCGGGCACAGATCCAAGAGGCCTTCAACAATAAGTACAGGGACTATTGTAGGTCCAAGGAAACTAAAGAAGAAATATTTAGGATGACTCTAGGGCTTGATGAATCCCTAGAAGATTATGAGGAAAGATTCCAGTTAAATTGCAAAAGAGTCAACTGCACCCTTGATATTTATCACTTAAACTTGTAATTCTTTGAGGGATCAGGGAGGAGGTGATAGAAACCGTCAATATTTTATCAGGAGGAGATATCTACCAACTTCCCTACGAGGACATCAAAATTGTCTTCAAGAACCATTCTAGGGTAGCTAGGAAGAAAGGAAGAGCTAGCCAAAGTCTAATCAATACCCCTTCCTCTTCCAACTCCATCAAGCATGAGATTGGAAATATATTGGAGGACTTCAAGAGTGATATGTTTCACACCTTTTCTTTGCAAATAGACACAATGCAAATCAAGAGGAAGCATAAAGAATCTTGGCTATTCCCTATATGTACTAGAAAACACCCTCAGAATGAATGTTCATTAAATGTCATAGAGGTTTGCTTCATTTTTTAGGAGAATCATGCCATAGATAAGTGTCCCTCCTTACCTGGACTCAAATATGTATATCAAGTTGGGGATGTAGGACCAGAGAAACTCTGTTTCATCAATCAGAGAAGGCCTCAACGCCCTCGGTTGTATCAATAGGGTATGCAAGTTGTACCTTACTCCTATTATCATAACAATCAGAGTGCACCAATGCAGTCTTTATACACCTCCACTCCTACATCATGGCCTACACCTCCTACTTTTCCTTACAACCCTCCATATCATCCTCAACCAGTAAACCAACAATTTCTGTAGTATGGTCCTCAAACACCTCAGTTGAGAAACCCATCACAAGGGTGAATCCCTAAACATAATAAAACACCTGATCTACTACCTCCACCCCAACCTCAACCTCATCTCACTCATTCTGCTCCACCAAAGTTGCCTCAGATGCCTGCACAACCCAATCCGAACTCGAGCAACAAGCAGGCACATCAGGTTTATAGTGGGGAGACATCCTATCCACCTACGTTGTGGAGATACATGAGATTAATATCAGGTCGGGAACAATAATCCTAGACAACCATCATCCATCTCTAGTTGTAGAGGTTGAGGAGTAAAAGGAAGAAAATCATAATCAGATCCAAAAACCTCCTTTTGCTGAGCTCTTGATCCACTATAGTCAGCACACCGTAGAAGAAATTGAACTTTTGGGAGGACTAAAAAATTTGTGTGTAAAAATACACCTTCTCTAAGCCATTAAGGATGTCCCTATTTACAATAGGCTCATCAAGGAAAATTTCTTTAAGAAACCTGGGAGAAAGAAGAAATATACCCCCACCATCAATGTCGTAGGGCAACAGTCCAACTTAATGTTGGGAAGGGTGATCTTTTCAAAGTACCTGGACCCTAGTAGTCCAGTTGTAGATGTGCACATACATGGTATCATAGTCCCCAATAATCTGATAGATATCAGGGCTACCATCAATGTAATTACCTAAGAAACTATCCTTAAACTCAACCTCTAAGGGAATTTGAGGAAAACCATAATGGTTCTGCAACTTACAGATCGGTCCACTGTAGCTCCAGAAGGAATTGTTGGCGATGTTATGGTTTCAATTGACTCTTGGGAGCACCCAATGTTGGGAAAAATACTGAGTTGGGGTGGGGAGGTGGTGAATCAATATTTATAACTTACTTAAAACTTTTACTTTTTCCTTACTGGTTTCTATACGTGACTTTAATGAACCCAACTAGCGTATACACACAGATATCCTTAATCAAAATTGCGTATGACTAGATATCTTATTATGCAAATAATCATTTACTTAAATCAGTGCATAATTCATTCATAAGATGTTTAGTAAGTAGTAAGCCTGTGCAGTAAGAACAGAATAAATTATCACACATAAGAAATACACATGAACACCAGGATTTTAAGGTGAAAACCCAATTCAGGAGAAAACCACCGTTGTTGTCATCTCTGTCTTCAATATTTATTATATGGAAAACCACTTACATTATTTTATTGATGCAGACTCATATCAGTATGCAGGCATCTACCTGCAGAAGGATATAACATTCTCACGTTCTCCAGCTGCTACTGGAAGGGAGCTCCAACCCCCTAATCTCGTTTACCAAGCACTACTGGAAGGGAGATTCAAACCCCTGATCAAAACACCAGCTTCTACTGGCAGGAAGCTTCTAATTCTATATTGAAGGCTTCAACCCTCAGAACCACTACATACCACATTTCATCAATTTTCACACTGGATCCCACAACTTCAACACAACACTTCATAAAGATCAACACCAATAAACTTAACCCAAATTTCAATCAGAACAGTGAGATCACTGTAACTAGAACACAGTAATAAACCCAGATATCAAAATCAGTATGCAGAACCAATCTCAACCTTGATCATTCATTATCCTAAAATACATATGCCACTTCAATTTAATGATCTCGCGTGTATATGTGCTTTCCTTCACACCAACCTACGTATAGATCTAAGAATACTAAATTTTCAGAATATGATCAATCTCAAAACCAGATCTAAGGCTTTTAGTCAGATATCTTTTCAGTATTGCAGAACCCTTAACCAGTCAGTCATCATTAAACATATTTACTCACTTATTGATCATATTTGTACATATTCAACTTAGCAGCATATACAGTATTCAAGAAACCCAAATCTACCTAAAGACTTCCTTGACAGATAACAAAAATACAACAGTAAATAAACATATAAACTCTCCAACAAGCTTCAGAAAACACTGACTTCCATACGCACTTTAGCTGAGACAAAGCCGCGTGTATACGCGCTTTCACTGTGACGAACTAGTGTATAGATCTATAAATTTTGTTACTGCAGAAAGATGCAGATCTATAAACCTACCCAGATTTCTTTACTTCACTTCAACAACCATGTGTCAGGTCCCAAATTCACACATCACATAGTTAGATCATGCAAGTACATAGTCATTTAAGGTCTAGAGATGTTGATCCATCATTTTATCCAAGGGTGCATCATAGATTAAAATATACCAATAAAATAGAGTTCAACCCATGCAGATATACTTCAGAGAGAAGTATTCAGTAACAACCCTTACACATGCACTCTATTGCACTATGATCTTCCTCTCCTTATATAGGATTAGCCTTTATTAATACCATGAGCCAAAACCACTAAAGTATCGATGGTATTCTTGGAATAAATCAAATAGAAGATACAACGCTCAATACTGTGGGCTAATACCATTGTAATGCTCCTTGGTATCATAATTTTAGAGTGAAAAAGGTATACGTGACTTGGATTCTTCATACCCACGTGTATACGCAACTTCTCTTCATACAAACTACGTATATACTAATTTTGGATGTATACGCGGGTTGCCCTTCATCAAACCTACTTATACATTGAGAAATATTTTATGTTTCATTTCTCTAGCACCTACTGGAATTCCTTTCTCTGTCACATCTGAACTGACCTGTAGAAACATCATTTTTACATCTTTAACAAATAGGTTTCTTATCAAAAGGAAGCTCATCAAGTAGGTTTCCATCAAGGACAACCTCATCAAGTATGTTGCCATCAAGGACAACATATTGCATCATATTTCCAACAATCCCCCCCTTTGGACATGATGGAAACCATGATGGTGTTTAATCACCACAACAGATAGATATATTAATCATAACCATTATTCAAACACCAAAATACTATCCCCCTTTGACATCAAGGGAAAAGGGCAGATCAATACTGAAACAAGGTTTCTCTTTCCTTGTAGAAAGAAGAGCTCTATAGATCTAATGTGCACTGTATTGACCATGCTCCCCCTGAGTTCATGATGAATCTTCAGAGATTTTTTTTAATGAAGTACATGACTCTATAACTCAACCAAGTATGACCTTTCCTATCACTAAGGACTCATACTTTCATCAATGATCCAACCAAGTAGAATTACATATTTGACTCAACTACCCAACCAAGTGGGTTTACAAAATTGAACAAGTCCTTAGATGACTGAATATAAAAATTTTACATCATAGGTCTCAACATGACCTTTTCACCAAATTACAGATATGAATTTTTATAACCAGGACCAAAAGATCTCAAGAGAGATATCATAAATCAGAAACCAATCAGAACACCAACAATGCATCCTTTTCAACAAGGCAGTTTCTCCCCCTAATCTTGTGCATCCTGAACACCTTCATCAACCAATTCATCAAAGCATCTTCATCAAGGATATAAATATCAAAGAAAGGTACAGTAAGATGAATACTGGAACAACAACAGAGATTACCAAACAACACCACAGACTGTTCTGAAAGCTGACCCAGAGAATATCTGTCAGTAAAAACCATACGTGGTTTTATGCATAGAAAATCACGTATATATGTGATTCTCTTTTATGAAACCAACATACCAAATTTAATATTCTAAAATTAAGTAGATTTGATAAGAGAGGCAGAGAAAACTTGTAGCTTCTGTCTAAGATATTTGAATGCTTCCCTAGGAAGAGGTTTAGTAAATATATTTGCAACTTGTTCTTTGGAGGGAACATACTCCAATTTAACCTTTTGTTCAAGCACTTGTTCACGTTGGAAGTGATAGTTATAGGAATGTGCTTGGTCTTGGAAAGCATAACAAGATTTTTTGAGATACTAATGACACTTGTATTATCACATAGAATGGAGATGGGAGGTGACCATTTGATTTGAATATCTTGTAATGTCTGCATCATCCAAAGAAGTTGTGTGCAACATGATGCGGTAGCCACATATTTTTCTTCTGCTGTAGATAAGGCAATAGAACACTATTTCTTGTTGAACGAAGATACTAATCGGGGCCCCATATAGAATGCACCACCACTAGTGATTTTTCGATCATCAACATTTCCAGCCTAATCTGCATCTATGTAAGCATGAAGAGTAAGATCAACATTATTTGGATACCATAGACCAAAGTCTTGATTCCCTTGTGGATATTTGAATATTATTTTTATAGCCCGAAGATGAGACTCTTTTGGATTAGCTTGGAATCGTACAACACTCCCAACTGCATGCATAATTTCTGGTCTTGTCCTCGTTAGATGAAGCAAACTTCCAATCATGGATCTATACTCTGGTTGATTCACCATGGGGGAATCATCATGAGAATAGAGGTTGCACCCAGTCACCATTGGAGTACTCATAGGTTTGCAATCTTCCACCCCATACTTCTTCAGAATTTTCTTGAGATATTTTTATTGTGATAGAATTATGCCATCTATTGCTTGTTGCACATGTAAGCCAAGAAAATATGTTATTTCCCCAAGTAATGACATTTCAAATTCTTGCTACATAACAGAAGAAATTTTTTGACTCATGGACTCTTCATTACTTCCAAAAATGATGTCATCAACATACAAAACAATAATCAATAGTTTATCATTCTCAATTTTTATGTATTAGTTACTGTCGTCGATCCCTTTGTGAAAACTTGTTGTTGAAGATATTTGTCAAGACCATAGTACCATGCCCGAGGAGCCCGTTTAAGACCATATAAAGCCTTTTTGAGTTTACAAACAAGTTTTTCATCATTTCCAAGAATGAATCCTTCTTCTTTTTCTATATAAACTTCTTGTTCTAGATCACCATTGAGGAAAGCAGATTTCACATCCATTTGATAAAATTTGAATTGTTGAAAAATCGAAAAATCAAGAAACATTCTTATGGCTTCAAGTTTGGCTACAAGAGAAAATATTTCTTCAAAGTCTATACCTTATTGTTGAGCATACCCTTTACAAACAAGTCTAGCTTTATTTCTAATAACATTTCCATTTCCATTTAACTTGTTTTTGAATATCCATTGTGTTCCAATAACATTTTTACCATGAGGTCTTGGAACCAATTCCCAAGTATGATTCTTTTCAATCTGATCAAGTTCTTCATTCATGGCTTGAATCCAACATTCATCTTTACTAGCTTGATTTACATTCTGTGGTTCAATAGTGGATAAAAATTCCAGATAGCTAGGGGATCCTACAAGAGTTCTTCTTGTTTGGACACCTGATACCTTTTCTCCTAGAATTTGGGATTCTGGATGATTCTTTTGAACATACCTATATGGAGTTTTTTCATATATATCTTCTTATGGTTCTTCAATGGGTTATCCTTCTATATTGTTGCTATTTGATGAGGGAAAACATACATCATCATCATCTTCATTTGTTGTTGTTATTTCCCTTTTAGGAGCTGTAAGAGACTCATCAATTACAACATCAATAGATTAAACAATCTTCCGAAGTCTTTTATTGTAACATTTATATGCTTTGCTTCTAGAAGAGTAACTAAGAAATATTGCTTCATCTTCTCTAGGATCAAACTGACCAAGTTTTTCATCATTTTTCTTGTTAAAACATTTTCTTCCAAAAAATATAAAATCATTTACAGTGGGAAGATTACCATACCAGATCTCATAAGGAGTTCTATCACTGTTCACACGAACATGAGCCTTGTTAAGAATATTTACTGCGGTATGTGTTGCTTCTCCCCAAAAGGTATTTGGAGTTCCATATTCATCAAGCATAGCATGAGCCATCTGTTGAATTGTTCTATTCATTCTTTATACCATGCCATTTAGTTGTGGAGTTCCAACTGCAGAAAATTGTCTTTTTATGCCATGATGTTCACAGAAATCAAAGAATTGATTTGATATATATTCTCCTCCTCGACCAGATATAGGACATTTTATTTTTAGATCTAATTCACTTTCAACCAGAGCTTTGAAGATCTTAAATTTTTCAAATGCTTCATCTTTATGTTTTAGTAAACTGATCCAACACATTCTAGAGAAGTCATCAATAAATAGAATATAGTATTGTTCTCCACGAGGTGAATTTTTCCTTACAGGTCCACATAAAAAAATATGTATAAGTAAAAGAGGCTTAGTTGTTGATCCTTCTTTGACATTGAATTACACCCTGGTTTGTTTACCGAATTGGCATGATTTGCATATGGTACTTTTAGGCAAAGTGATGCTGGGAAGATCATGAACAACTTTGAGTCTGCTAGATTTTCTTATTTGAGAGAAGCTCAAATGTCCCAATCTTCTGTTCATAGCCAATTTTCTGACGATTTACCTAAGCAGCATTTCTCTTTGCCACCTTTCAATACATACAGATTGCTTGGTGTTCTAGTTCTTTTTATTATAGTTTTTCCTACGTCAAGTTCATGTACTACACCTTATTTTGAACTAAAGACAACTTCATTTCCTTGATCACACATTTGACTAAGACTCAACAGATTATGCTTTAATCCATCCACATACATAACATTATTAGCTTTCACCTTTTCTTTTAGAAAAACAAAACCTTTTCCTTTAATGACAACAGGAGAGTCATTTCCAAAGGTAACATTCTTTTCTTTCTCTAGAGCATTGTATGAAAGGAGTTTATTTTTATCATTTGTCATGTGTTTTGAGCATCCCCTATCAATGTACCATTGATTTTCTTCCCCTTCTACAAATAAAGCTATGCCACAACTTTCAACCTATAAATCCTTCTTTCTCCATACATTGGAATTTGAAGGTATATGCTCTTTTGGCTGAAGTTTGCTCCTGCATTCAGATTCTTCATGTCCAAATTTATTGCAATATAAGAACATTCAATTTGATTTTGAAGAGAAGAAAAGTTGTTATAAGTATTCTTCTTTATACCATTCTCATTTGTTTGCTTTCTTGCTTCTCTGGTCATGATGGTTTTGTATGCAACACATTGAACAAATTTATGACCAAAATTATGACATGAGAAACATTTTCCATTAAATAAGAAATTCCTACGATCACGAAACCTTATATTTAAGTTTACCTGTTGATTGATATTTCTGTTATCATTCTTCCTTGAATTGAAGTGGTCATGCTTTACTTGGGTGGTCTCTTTGTTCTTTTGTTGAGTGACAAAATTTTGTTGGCTGGATTTAGCTGCATTTAGATAGCTTGGTGCTGAAGACTGAGAGGATTCTCCGATATATCCAAGACTTGTCTTTACAAGAGGAGAGATTTGTACCTTGATAACTTCATCTAAGGTTTCAGATCCTTTGACAAATCTAAGATTTAAAGTTTTCACTTTCTCAATTTCCTTTCTTAGACTTACTATTTCACATTCTAATTTCTCATTATGCTTCTCATTTTCTATAAGCTGATTCTTTAGAGTATCTATGGCAATTTTGTTTTCTTCCAAACATATTTTGAGATGATTTATTTGTTCAAGAAAATAATTTTCTTCTAATGCATCCATAAAAGTATCTTTAGCCTCACTAGAGTCTTTTTCAAAAGCCCTGAGCAGTCTAATATCTTGATCAAATTCTCCTTCTTCACTATTTGATATACCATTAGTATCTTCATGAGTATAATAGATTTTTCTATTGATAAACCGTTTCTTATTTCCTTTGCCACTTCCTTTCCCTTTTCATAGTTATCTTTATGGGGACATTTAGCAGCATAATGACCAACTCTTCCACAAGCAAAACATTTGAAAGGAATATTACCTCTGAACCTTCCAATGCCAAGTTGTAGCTTCTTTACAAAATTTATCTCATCTTCTTTTGAAACATATCTTGATCCTTCTTTTTCTTCTACTTCCTTTCCTTTTGTAGTAGCTCTAAAGACAACTTCTTTGACTTCAGATGGACCTCCTTTCCTCATTTCACATGCAGTCAGAATCCCATGAAGTTGAAAATAGTAAGAGTTTGTAGATCCTACTTCTCTTCAATAGCAGACACTTTTGACACGAATTTGGGAGTTAGAGATCTTAAAAAATTTTCAACTAGAGTAGTGTCAGTTATGGTTTCACCCATATTTCTCATATGATTTACAATATCATCTAGACGTAAAAGGAAACTAGCAATGCTTTCCTCATTTAGAATTTTGAGTTTTTCTTATTTAATTCTGAGAGTTTGGAGTTTAGCACTTTTTACCTTGGAATCACCTTCATAGCTCAGAATTATTTTGTCCTATATCCCCTTTGTTGTATTCAACTGCATGACTTTGACAGATTTTTATTCAGTCAAACTTCCCAATAATGCATTGACTGCCTTTGCATTGGTTTCATAGTTCTTTCTTGTGGCTGGATCTGTTGGAACTGAAGATGGATATTGATAACCTCATTCAACTATATCCCATAAATATTCTCCAAGAGACTGAAGATAGGATCTTGTCCTTGTCTTCCAGAAGACTAAATTGTTTCCATTGACGAGAGGAGGCCTGATAGATGTTGTCCCATCTTAATTTCTTATCTTAGACGATATTCCTTCTAGCGATTAAGCTTCTTTAGAAGGACCTGCTCTGATACCAATTTTTGGGAAAAATATGAGAGGGGGGGGGGGGGTGAATTAGTATTTATAACTTAATTCAAACTTTTACTTTTTCCTTACTGATTTCTATAAGTGACTTTAATGAACCCAACTAGCGTATACACGTGGATATCCTTAAGTAAAATTGCGTATGACCAGAGATCTTATTATGCAGATAATTATTTACTTAAATCAGTTCATCATTCATTCATAAGATGTTTAGTAAGCTGTAAGCATGTGAAGTAAGAACATAATAAATTATCACACATAAGCAATACACATGAACACCAGGATTTTAAGGTGGAAACCCAATTCGGAAGAAAACCACCACTGTTGTCCTCTCTGTATTCAATATTTAATATATGGAAAACTACTTACATTATTGTATTGCTGCAAAATCATATCAATACACAGGAATATACTTGCATAAGGCTACAACCTTCTCTCATTCTCCAGCTGTAATATCCCAAAATGGGGAAGCGTCAATGCATGAACATAAAAACTGGAATAGCAGTGAATAACATCATACCAAAATGTACGTAACCCATGGAGCCATTTTATTATGTAAATAAGCAGCAAATGAGTACAATATAAGTGTACATAACTCAAATAATCAAGGAAAACAAGCCTCCCATGAATACATATGCCAAAAGTGAAATGATGCTATATTGCAAAATGTTCATAAACATGTACATCGCAGTCATAGATGGTACACTCCTACATGGGAATGTGAAATAACATAAATCTACAAATATATGGCTCATACAATATTTGGAGTGAAGATCTAATCTCCCAAAGGAAATTCAAGTCAATCCTAGAAGGATTGCCTAAAATATGCAAAATGGAAAAAATGACGAAGTTGCAGTCCTAGGACTAAGTAGCAGCTGCAACTCAAGATTTGGATGAGATGGCTGAAGATGTTGCACAAGAAAAATAAACCTCCTCCAATGGATCTTCCTAGTGAAAGGATGATCCTAACACTGAAGATCTCACCCTCCAACAATCACTGCAAACCCTCACTACAAATGCTCTTTGAAATAATGCAGTCAAGGAGAGGGACTGCACTATAGGTGAAAGAAAATGGTTGGCCTGATGCCAAAGATAGTGATATCAGCTCAAGAATATTCCTCACTAATTTACCAAAGGGAAGAAGCTTCCTCCTCTGAAAAATAAGCTTCGGAAATGGTGTTGTGAAGCCACCACTGTAACACAACATTATACTACTATAGAAATAACGCTATTGCTGAAGGAGGTGGCTTGGCTTGAAGCCTGGATGTGGAGAAATTTAGTACAAGGTCCCTCAAGAAGCCTCTCTTGAAAGGAGAAGGAATTCCTAAACATGAATGCCTTGTGCTAAGCAGCACAAGAATCTCAACTAAACAGTTGAAGAAAGCAAAATAGTCACGCAGACCACAAAATCAATAATCCATAACATGTCTTCATATGGATGCCTTGCCTTCCTTTTATATGGATGGAAGCCCTCTCACCTTGGATCCCACTCATTAGGGTTTCCTCCACCAAGGATTCTTCATCCCACTATCTCTGCGTTGTCTCTAAAGATGATCTCCACCTCTTATCCCAGCGTTGTTGACTTGGTCAAACTTGACCTTGTCCACATGCAAATGTCTCTTTTCACACATGAGGGTGTGAAATCGAGCTCCTATGATGATCCCTTTTCACATTATGAGGGATTTTATTCATATTTTTACTATGCATGGGCCTCATTACCCATTTATTCAATTACTAGGTGATAAAAACAAAAATCATTATTCCAATTAGCTGCATGCTAATTTTGGAATATTACAGTCCTCCCCTCCCAAATGTTTCTTGTCCTCAAGAAACTGCAAGGATATAATTGAAGAACCTCCTCTTCTCCCCCTATAACATCCTCATATGATAAAATCCTCGAAGGATCAAGATGTTGTCTCATCAATACATCTCCAATTTTCCCCTCCCAAGTATGCAAGCTAGCTTTTGGTATGCATCCCAAATAGATATCATCATGTAAAACATCCATGAGGTAAAAATGGGCTGTCTAAAGGCCTTATTGAGGCATGACGTATGATATACATTAGGATCTACCATCCCCATATGAATCTCCCATCCCCAAGCTATCATCCATACAAGATGAGTCACCTCCCAACATGGAAACTCCTAAAAATCGTCCTCCACCTTTGGCTCCTACAAAGTAGGTGGGCTAAATAACTAAACATGGTAGAAAAAATAGCCTACCTCACGTTGTCCTCCTCTCCACTTAGGATAAGTGTAGATTATCTACTAATCTTGGGTTGCAAATTTTTTTCCCTCAAGTGGCAAGCATAAGACGAGATCTCCAAAGATCTTCCCTCCAACGTTATGAATCATGCTGGCCCAAACCATCCCATATGTGATGGATAGGAAATCACCACCATATGGTATCCCATCAATCCCATGGCCCACCTCATAAGGAAGCAAGTTTTTTACTGTAGTGACCATATCATCTCCCATGCTCCCATTAGAACATGTAATGCAAAAAGTGTGGGAATCCTCTTCCCCAAAGGACACATCCAACCAATGTGTCTCTCCCCCAATAATGCTCCCAATAAGAATAACAACAACATAGGGAATCATAATGATAATCGTACTTGCTGCCATATGTAGCAAGGGAGAAGGAAAATGGTCCCTCAAATGCAACCAACGCAGTTTGACTCTCAACTGTATTAAAGAATGACATAATGTGTGGCTTCTCAACCACTTTCTTGTTGCCCCAATCTCCTCACAAGTTTGGAGAAAGTGCATGATGTATGGTGCACAGTAAGCATGTTCTCCATAAAATATCTCCTCCCCAAGTCCTCCTAGGGAGTGGCCATCAATACTGCTCATGGCCTCAAATAGACCATGAAGTCTAGAAGAAATAATGCTCCTCCTTGGAGAAATATCTTGCACATATATGGTTAAGGAATACACATATTCATTATACAAATCATCATGTGACCAAACAGTATCCTTACCTTATGTTTTACTCATGGAAATGGAGTGGCTCATAGATGAACTCCCTCTTATTCTCAAAGAGAAAAGAGGTGGTTGTCTTAACTCTTCCAAAGAGTCATGTATCTCCTCCATCTCCACATGATCCATGCATCTCCTCAATTGTTGATATATCTCCTCCTCAAAGCCCTCCCAAATGTACCCCTCCATGATGGTGTGGTATGCTCTCATAGAATAAGTAGGGCTGAAGAGAAAATCCTCATGAGCTGCTTGTAGCAACTTCTCCTTGAGCTTGGAGGATCGAGATAAGAAGATCCTACTATGATAGTAGATGAACCCATCTCTGACTGAATATCCCTCCTCATGCAATTGGTCATCCAATATCATACAAGTAAAAAGATCCTTGGAATAATCCACCGATAGCTAGGATTTACAATATGGATCTATCCTCCATAGTGACAACGTTGATGATTTATCACAAAGAAAATTTTTCATATGGCTGTCCTCCTCTTTGACATCTCCTATGCCAAATATGCAAGTTGGAAGGTTGCTATCCTTCCCATGCTGCTTCTTCCATAACGCAAAATCTGAGAAGAGAGTGGGTAATGATGATGTGGAGAGAATGCTTCTCCTCTCCTTGAGTCTACCCAAGACTCTCAACACTGTATCAAGCTCTCCCAAGGTCTCCAACCCTCTGAAATCAATGAGTGGTGCCTCAAAATGTGAATCATCTCTCATCATTTGCTGATCTAGTGGTCTCCTTGGTGAAATGTCTCTATGCAATGAGACATCAACATCAAGAGTAGATTACATACATGAATGGACAGATTTTCCCCTGCCTTCACTACGCAATCCAGTCTCCCCCTTCTATGCATCAACCCTCTGAAATAGATAGGGGTGGGTGCTTCTCATCAAATGATGTTGGTCATCCTCCCTACCTCCTCCTTGTAGTTTCATTGTTTCACTACCTGTCAACAATGGCACATGTTGATCATGGGTTGTGCTTTGATCTCCACATATGAAATCTTGGGGAATTTCTTGCAATAATACTAGAATCCAACAAGTCTTGTTGGAGCATGTGCTCCCTCTACCTCTACATGAGATGCTAGATATGCTCTAGACATGACAACATTGTTTCCCTCAAATTTTTCTTCTTCTCTGCTATGAATGGGAAACCTCCCAAGAAGTGGATCCTCTTTTGAAAAAGGGATCTCCATGCCCTATTGTTCAAGAATATGAGATAGAGGTCTTTCCTCTAGCAAGGTATGATGCAATATGTAAGCCTAGTCAATGGTTTTTTGAAGTGGAATTGACCTCATAGGTTCCTCCAACAAATGCAAGGTATTTGTTTGTTTAAGTTTTTTTAGCTCCACCACATGTGTTCCAGATTGTTTCTTGTAAAATATTTCCACTAATGTCTTAGTGAACCTTGCATAAGAATAACTATTTGAATTTTTCAAAGAAAAAAACTCAAATATGCACCATGCATAGGCCTTACCTCCAAAATGTAGTGCTGCAACTTTGATGGCTTCATCTTTAGAAATTTGGTGCTGCTGCAAATAGGTGTCTAGCTCCTCCACCCAAGCTCTGGCTGAACATGTAGGTGAACCATCAAAAGTAGATAGGAAAAATCTACTCATATTATGTTGCTTGCTTCTCTCCACCTTGATCTTGCAAAACTTTGGAAAATCGATATGATCTCTAAAATTCTTAGTTTGAGATTCATATTCTTGCAGAAAATCACTAAGAGTTTCCCTCTTAGGCATTTCTTATTCTTCCATCTCTCTCATAGAAAATCTGGGCATATGATTGCGCTGTGCATCATGATGTGTGGCTGCATGCTCACACTCATCATATGAAAATCTAGAGTTTGCTTCAGATTCAAACTCTCTTGGAGATTCTCTACACATCTCCCTTCTCATCTCCTTGAGATCTCTCTTAATACTCTGCATAGTTTGAGAAATAAGATTTGAGAGCTTCTCTTCCTTCCTTCCTCCAAATAATGGTGTCTTCTTCTTGTCCTTTCTATTCATCTTTTCTTCTTCTTTTCTTCTTGATAGCATATTGGCTGAGATTCCACAAGAAGAGCCAAGATTATGCTTTGATACCACTGTAATATCCCAAAATGGGGAAGCAACAATACATGAACATAAAAACTGGAATAGCAGTGAATAACATCATACCAAAATGTATGTAAACCATGGAGCCATTATATTATGTAAATTAGCAGCAAATCAGTACAATAGAAGTGTACATAACTCAAATAATCAAGGAAAACAAGCCTCCCATGAATACATATGCCAAAAGTGAAATGTTGTTATATTGTAGAATGTTCATAAACATGTACAACGCAGTCATAGATGGTACATTGCTACATGGGAATGTGAAATAACATAAATCTTCAAATAGATGGCTCATACAATATTTAGAGTGAAGATCTAAGCTCCCAAACACAATTCAAGTCAATTCTGGAAGGATTGCCTGAAATATGCAAAATGGAAAAAATGTCGGAGTTCCAGTTCTAGTACTGAGTAGAAGTTGCAACTCAAGAACTGGATGGAGATGGCTGAAGATGTTTCACAAGAAAAATAAACCTCCTCCAATGGATCTTCCAAGTGAAAGGCTGATCGTAACACTAAATATCTCACCCTCCAACAATCACTGCAAACCCTCACTGCAAATGCTCTCTGAAATAACGCAGTCAAGGAGAGGGGCTACACTGTAGGTGAAAGAAAATGGTTGGCCTGATGCTAAAGATAGTGAGATCAGCTCAAGAATATTCCTCACTAATTTCCCAAAGGGAAGAAGCTTCCTCCTCTGAAAAATAAGCTCCAGCAATGGTGTTGTGAAACCTCTACTGCAACACCTTGCAACACAACATTATACTGCTACAGAAATAATGTTGTAGCTGAAGGAGGTGGCTTGGCCTGAAGCCTGGATGTGGAGAAATTTAGTACAAGGTCCCTCAAGAGGCCTCTCTTGAAAGGAGAAGGAATTCCTAAACATGAATGCCTTGTGCTAAGCAACAAAACAATCTCAACTAAACAGTTGAAGAAAGCAAAATAGTCATGTAGACCACAAAATCAATAATCCATAACATGTCTTCATATGGCTGCCTTTCCCTCCTTTTATACAAATGGAAGCCCTCTCACCTTGGTTCCCACTCATTAGGGTTTCCTCCACCAGGGAATCTTCCTCCCACTATCTCTGCGCTGTCTCTAAAGATGATCTCCACCTCCTATCCCAACGTTGTTGACTTGGTCAAACTTGACCTTGTCCACATGAAAATTTCTCTTTTCACACATGAGGGTGTGAAATCCAGCTCCTATGATGATTCATTTTCACATTATGAGGGATTTTATTCATATTTTTATTATGCATGGGCCTTCTTACCCATATATTCAACTGTTAGGTGATAAAAACAAAAATCAATATTCCAATTAGCTGCATGCTAATTTTGGAATATTACACCAGTTGCTACTGGAAGGGAGCTCCAACCCCCTGATATCATTTACTAGCCACTACTGGAAGGTAGCTTCAACCCCCTGATCAGAACACCAAATTCTACTGGCAGGAAAATTCTACTTCCATACTGAAGGCTTCAACCCTCAAAACCACTGCAGACCATGTTTCATTAATTTTCACATTGGATCCCACAGCTTCAACACAACACTTCATAAAGATCAACACTAATAAACTTAACCCAAATTTAAATCAGGATAGTGAGATCACTGTAACCAGAAGACACTAATAAACCCAGATATTAGAATCAATATGTAGAATCAATATCAAACCCGATCATTCATTATCTTAAAATACATACACCACTTCACTTTACTGATCCTGCATGTACACACGCTTTCCTTCACATCAACCTGCGTATAGATCTGAGAATAATAAATTTTCAGAATATGATCAGTCTCAGAAACAAATCTGAGGCTTTTAGCTAGATATATTTTAAGTATTGCAGAACCCTTAATCAGTCAGTCATCATTAAACATATTTACTCACTTATTGATCAGATTTGTACATATTCAACTTAGCAGCATATATAGTATTCAAGAAACTTAGATCTACCTGAAGACTTCATTGATAGACAACAAAAATACAACAGTAAATAAATAGATAACCTCTCCAACTAGCTTCATAAAGCCTTGACTTCCATATGAGCTTTTTATTGAGACAAGTCACAGAAGGCTGCTGTTTACCTGACAAACTGAAGATATAGATCTATAAATTGTGGTTTTAACCTAACAGAAATTATCTACATACTAATCTTATATTTAAAATAAACAATAGCGAGAGCATAAAACATAAAACAGATAACACAAAGAGATTTTCCCCTGGATCCCAAATTGGGACGACTAGCTTGATTTTTCATTATAAACCTTTTAGTGTTACAACAC
>JAXQQM020068992.1:0-77637 GCA_034641835.2 Pinus albicaulis | reverse complement strand
GGACATGCATGATTTGATATTGATATTGAGGGCTAGACTTCTGTCTGCTTCAGCACGCCGGTTGTTTAGTCGGTCTGCAGCACTGTTTAGTGCAACCGAGTGTCTCCGGTCGGAGATCTCACCCTTAGCCTCGGGGGACTTCAAGTGCCTGCCCTGGTAAGGTTATTTCTGGTTTCACCCTTAGCTTCGGGGGACTTCGAGTGCCTGCCCTAGTAAGGTTATTTTCTGAGTAACATCCTTCAGTTTCAGTGGGAATTGGTAGCATTTTCAGGTGGAGATTTGGAGAGGAAGAAGCCTTCTTGTGAGCACGCAGTCCACAGAAGAGCGAAGCCGGCGGCCCCAGTCCGAGAGGAGAGGACAACTACATTCCCGAGGAAGAAGGACGCGGACGGACTTAGAGAGAGGACGTTGTCCCCGGGGAAGAGAAGGACGCGGTCCGAAGACACATTGGCGGATCCGGCCCAGAATTGCGGTGCGAGAGATATTTGCGAGATCTAGTTACGCAGGGTGCGGATGCGGAGAGATAGCATTTAGATCCGAACGAAGATTGCGGTGCGGGGGTGTTAGCGAGATCCGGCCCTCGTCTGAAGAGATAAACATCGAGATCCGGCCATTTGGAGGTTGCAGATCTGAGGAGTGATATTGAGAGCTAGACTTCTGTCTGCTTCAGCACGCCGGTTGTTTAGTCGGTCTGCAGCACTGTTTAGTGCAACCGAGTGTCTCTGGTCGGAGATCTCACCCTTAGCCTCGGGGGACTTCGAGTGCCTGCCCTGGTAAGGTTATTTCTGGTTTCACCCTTAGCTTCGGGGGACTTCGAGTGCCTGCCCTAGTAAGGTTATTTTCTGAGTAACATCCTTCAGTTCCAGCAGTTTCAGGTGGAGATTTGGAGAGGAAGAAGCCCTTCTTGTGGCTGCGCAGATCTAGAAGGCAGAACGCTGTTTCAGGGGGAGGAAGGACGCAGTTCAGATCTGAGAGGAAGGACGTTGTTCCAGGGGGAGAAAGGACGCAGATCAGACTTAGAGAGAGGACGCTGTTCCAGGGAAGAGAAGGACGCAGATCTGAAGACACATTGGTAGATCCAGCCTTGGAGATTGCAGATCTGAGGAGATATTTGCAGATCTAGTTCTGTAGGGTGCAGATCTGGAGAGATAGCATTAGATCCAGCTTGAGAGATTACAGATCTGAGGAGATATTGGCAGATCCAGCCTAGATCTGAAGAGATAACATCAGATCCAGCCTTGGAGGTTGCAGATCTGAGGAGATATTGTCAGATCCAGCATAGATCTGAAGAGATAACAGTAGATCTGATCTAGGGGGACGCAGATCTGAAGGGATAGGACGCAGATCTGGATTGGAGGCTTCAAATCCAGTAGATCTGAGCATATAGGACGCAGATCCATCAGGGAGGACGCTGATCTGATGAGCAGGGTCATGTGAGTGGGGCTTGACAGCGTTTTCCAGCATTCCTAGCCTTGAGGAGTTGATCAAGTCATCTGGAGGTTTTGTGACCAGCACTCCATCTGTTTCTGCGCTGCCACTAGCAGAGACAGCGTTTTTATTGGTGAGGGTTTGGAGGACTGATATCAGCCATCTTCTAGTCTTCAGTTCACAGTTCCATTGCATTCCAGCAGTAGCTCTTCATAGCAGCCCTTCAGCCAGCTAGGACGCTGTCCTTATTTGCAGCCATCATTTGTTCTGAGAGGGTCTCCACTTGCCTAGGGCAAGGATAGGTGCACTCATTCTGATTATCTTGTACTCCTCTCTATGTACTTTCAGATTAATAAAATGGCTTAGTTTTCTGGCATTCTATGTGTACTTGTCCCATGATCTGGTTCCAGCATTGTATTTTCTATATCTGTCTGGCATATTTCCGTGTATTACTGGTTATTTCCCTTTGGGGATATTACAAAATAATTCCATATCTAATGGAGATTTTCACAATACGAGAACAACTACTGAAGTTGGGAGAAGTAATGTCTGATAGAGAAATACTCACTATGGTACAAAATGTCTTACCGAAAGAATGGAGAAGTTCCACTTCCAACATAGATGGGAGAGAAGAAGTCACGTCATTCCAAAGTCTAGGTAAGATAGAAGAATCAAGATTGAATGCAGGATCAAGTGTAGAGAATCAAGCCTTTGCTGCCATGTCCGAGAAGAAAGGAAGATTCGGTAAATTTGGTGCTCAGAATAAGAAGAGAAATGTGGACAAAGCACGATGCTTTGGATGTAATGATCTTGGGCATTATAAACGAGATTGTCCTAAATTTAGAAAGGACAAGAGGAAAAAGGAAGAAGCCCATATCTTAGATATCAGAGAAGAACCTGATGCAAAGAAAACTAAGAAAGAAGAAGCGAGGGATCTCAACTATGATTGAGATCATCTTCTCCTTTAAGTGATTTTCATTGGTTGTAAAACAGTATGATAGGAAGCAATGTATATTATAGCATCATGATAAAAGCATGATAGGAGCTCTTGGTGAAGCAACTCCGAGAAAACCTCTCTGCTAACAATACTGATGGAAAGCAGTCGTCAAGATCAAGGGTCATCAGGGAAACGGAATTTTGGGATGTGATGACATATGCATAAAGCAAGTCAAGAGAATGAAGCTCTTCATTCTAGTAAAAGTGCTACAGGATGACTTAAATGATAAAGGTATGAGGTATGTATATATTTATATGCTGACACTGGATGTTGTGAAGTCATGTCATATGGTTGCAGGTAATAGACTTCCATATTTAGAAGTATGATCTATGAAGGAGGATCTCTCGGTGCACTGACTAATGAAATCAACATAATATATTCTCATGGAATATGAGGTGGTTGTATATGAACAAGAAATTGGAAAATTTGTAAGATCCTGAGAATGAAGAATGTGCAGAGAGGAAGAGATCATGAAATGCAACCATGTCAAGAGGAAGTTATCATCTGGAGGCCAAGAAGATTTGACTAGGAGATCTCCTAAGAGGATAGTAGATCTGACAGAAGTCTGGTAAAGAAGAAGACCCTTGACAAAACATATCATTAGGAGATGTGTCAATCTGAATAGAGGATGCTGATGCCTACAAGAAGATGTCATAGTGAAGGATCATCACTGAGGTAACTTTTGTTTTAAATTTCATATGTATATGTTTATCTGGATGAATTTGTGCAGAGCTGCTAATTATCAGAAAGGACGTATGATCCTTGGAGATGATTCGAAAGAAAGCAGCATGACATAACGGTGAACCAGATGAGAAAGACTGATGAATCACTTTCTGATAGTGGACATGACTAGTGATTGAAAGTGATAGATGATCTGTGCCTTATGAAGCCAAAAGTTGAAGATTCCTTAATATCGAAATTTAAGACATCGAGGGGACGAATTCTTCATGAGTAGTTGGATTGCTGTTGTAGGACCCTGGTTGAGAGGGAGCCTGCTGGTAAGTTTCTTACTTGGAAGAAACTTGAAGTATGTCCTTCCGGAGCTGAGAGGGAGCGACATATGTGATTCTCTAATACATGTGTCATGTACTAAACCAGGACTTATAGCCGTATGTCTTAGTGAAGGCCATGTGGAGAGAATGTATAGACACATCATTCTGGTCTTCACCTGGAAGACAGAATGGAGGATTGGGTAATCATCTGGCATTCGATACTCTTAGAGAACGAGATACGTCATTCAAGATAAGAGTAGTCGAGGACCGATATTCTTTGAGGGTTGGCTACCCAATAGAAGAATAGTCCAAGAAGGTCATACTCTGGGAACACCTAGGTGGGGTATGTACCTTGGAGAGACAATAACTATGGTGTCTATAAGTCATGTGTCTCGCCAGCATTGTAGCCCATCACTTCGGTGAGAGATGGGGTTGTTAGTTAAGGCCTTGCACTAGGACAATGTTGATGCTATACAGATGCGATTACCAATCCGATTCTTCTTATGAGATTCTTCAGTTTGAAAGTGACCATGTACCTGTATGAATACCTCCCTAGTTAAGAGGGAGTGTTGAAAAGTGTAACTAGGTCGGTCTTCATATTTATGATTTTATGTAAAGTAGAAGACAAAGATAAGAAAATGTATTTTGTACTTACTTCATGGGTTTCATGAGCAAGAGTTTATTATAGGTTAGTAGACTTCTTCTTGATGTCTATCTAGGTTTTTGTCTTCTAGATACAAATGTAATATGTGTCATATGTATATGAAGCATCTAATCTAAGAAATGCTCCAAGACCTAGTCAGATAAAACATGAATCAATGGCTTAACTCAACTCTACATCAATGTTGAAAGTTAAGCTATTATGATGTGTTACAAGTTGGCCTTCCAACAACTAGTAAGTCGGCCTACATGCTAAAGTGTTGGTCGGCCTAAAAGACAGTAAGAATGTCTCTATAGATATACCTGGTCTGCAGCGCAATTGAGAGTAAGAAGTTTTGGTGATCTCTGAAGAAGCATACGGATAACAAGTTCCAGTCATCTCTGAAATAGCATGCAGATAACATCTCTAAAATAGCATGCAGATAACAAGTTTTCGGTTATCTCTTAAACAGTTTGTTGAAGAACTTCAATGTGGAATATATCACCGAAAAGGGCAATGTGGATCACATTTTGAAGTGCAATGCGAAAGTTTTGAAAGGTTATAGAACCGGTCTATGTATATATACATCCGTATATCATAAGGTGCTGCATTTCAATGCGGATTTCAGAACTGGGCTATACATATATATCCATGTATCATCTAAGTACTGCGTCATACTGAAGCAGGAGTGCGTATCCATCAAGTGCATAAGCATGAGCATAATATCTTCTGTAGTGCAGATCTAAAGTGAAGCATAGTTTGCAGTGAAGTTGTTGAGATAGTGGTCTACAAAGAAGAAGCAGTCGGAAAGTAAAGGAAAGAAGGAAAGTAAGTCTGAGATTTACTTTCCTATCCACAGCGCATATATATCTCAAGCAATTGAAGATTCAATTAAAGGATCAAGGAAGTACTGGTGCAGAACAGTGCAACTTGGTGAAGAAAAGGACCAGCATTGAAGGACATCAAAGAAGTAAGGACAAGGTCTTGGATGCATAAATAGGTCAAGGGTCTAAGTCTGGGTCATGGTACTTGTCATCTGAAATCTATAAGAAGAATTTATCGTGGGTTTTCCTCTCCAAGAGGGAGAGGTTTTTCCCTGGCTCTAGGAGCCTAAATCTTATGTCTCGTGTCTTTTGATAATTGACTTGATGAAAGATTTAATAAGTTAACGAAGGAAAGACATAGGTAACTCAAGTAATCTCACAAGTAATTATCAAGAAGAGAATTTTGTATTAATCACTAGCCCTCCAAATTCTCAACACTGAAGAGGTTTGACATGATGGATTGCAAATCTATGACAACCCCCATGATCATAAACTTGAAAGGGCTAAGAAGTTCTAAATCAAGCCCACTGAATCCTACAAGGTATAGACAATTGATTGGCTCGCTGACGTACTTGGTGAATACTCGACCAAACATATGTTTTGCAGTGAATATTCTCAGTCAGTTCCCAGTGGAGCCCAAACATGATCATTGTATAGCAGCCAAGCATATACTAAGATATCTGCGAGGAACAATCCACTACTGCCTGAAATATGATAAGAGGAATGATGTCCACTTGATTGGATATACAGATTCTGATTGGGGAGGCAGTGAGCAAGATTGAAGAAGCACTTCAGGAGGATATTTTAGTTTGCGATCCTCCATGGTCACATGGATAGTTTGAGTAGTGTTGAGGTTGAATATATTACAACCTGTGAAGTAAGCAGAGAAGTTGTGTGGTTGAGGAAGTCGTTGTTCGACTTGTTTGAAGGACCAATGGACCCTACAGTGATACATTGTGACAACACCAACTGTATAAGGTTGTCTAAAGACCCGAAGTTTCATGGAAAGACAAAGCATATAAATAAAAAGTATCACTTCATTCGAAATTTGGTGCAGGATGGTGTGTTGCGGCTAAGGTATATCTTCACCGATGAGCGAGTAGCTAATATATTGACAAAATCTTTTCTTAATAAGAAGCTTGTGTGTTTAAGAGCCAAGCTTGGTTTGGTTGATATATCCTCCCTAGTTGGGAGGGAGAGATAGGCACATCATTTTTGTCTTCACTTGGGAAGAAAGAACGGAGGATTGGGTAAGCATCTGGCATCTGATACTCTTTGAGGATAAGGTAGGGAATCCAAGATAAGAGTAGTAGTAGAGGACTGATATTCTTTGAGGATTGGCTATCCAAGATAAGAATAGTCTTGGAAGGACATACTCTGTGAGCACCTGAGTGGGGTATGTGCCTTGAGAGACAATGATGATGGTGTCTATAAATCATTGGTCTCGCCAGCATTGTACTCTGATCTTGTGGAGAGATAGAGTTGTTAGTCAAAGCCTTTCTATGTGACAATGTTGGTTGTTATGATGCTAAACAGATGGGTTACCAATCCAAATCTTCTTATGAGATCTCTTCAAATTGAGAATGTCCATGTACCATTTATGAATACCACCCTAGTTAAGAGGGAGTGTTGAAAAACGTGTAACTAGGTTCGGTCTTCATAAATATGAAATGTACTTTTGATTCTTGAATATTGTAAAATTAAAGAAAAGTTATTATTGTTATTTTGGAGCATGGCTTTCATGCTAAAGGTCTTTTATTTTAGAGGTCAAGCACCGATTGAGTGCTTCTAGGGTTTCTCCTAGGTCAAGAAGTCAAAAGAGTCATTGTCATATATTGAAGACCCATTCGAGCGCATTGTAACTTGTAAAAAGAATTATCTTTGTATTTTGAAGTGTCAAGAAACCCTCCAAGACCAAGTCGGCATGCCACCAAAGAAGTCGACCTATTTTGAGGAACTTCGTCCACCTCAGAAGCCTATATAAAGGAGGGACCTTGACCTCCTAGAGACAATTCATTCTCTCATCAAGTAAGTGAAGGAGAAGAAGAAAGAGGCTAGCGAAGGAAGAAGAAAGACGAAGATCAAGTGTTTGGGCTATTTTCTCTCTCTCTCTTTACACATGCAAAGAAAGGAAGTTACGGTCGTTGTTGTTGGGGTAGGGTTTTGCAGCTACAGGATCGAACTTGGAAGAAGTGCAGAAAGAAGGTCGAAGGAAGGCTCATTAGGTCATCCTCAAACCCTAGAAGAGAGAAAAAGTTAAGCGAAGGTTCGAAGAAGTCTTGGAAGGTCGAAATAAGCTCACACGTGTTGAAGCCGCTACTATTGGGAGGGCCAAAAATTTTAGGCTTGCAATAGAGGCCAAAATTTTGTTGTTGGGGTTGAAGTTGTGCTGCTAGAAGAGATTTGACTAGGTTTGACCTGAACAAAGGAAGCACATCATCAGGAAAGGTCGAACTTGGTCTTAGAAGGGTATTGGTCTTAGAATTCGTCAATTGAAGAACCTATAAGAAGAGAAGAGATTTACGGGATTTCCTCTCAATTGGAGAGGTTTTGGCCCTGGCTTGCCGCCTATATCCTATGTTCTTGTGTACTATTGTTCTTCTTGTTTTGGTAGTTGTTTGATGATAAGAACAAACATAACAATAAGAGGAGAAGCTAATAAGTAAGAAAAAGTAAAACATATCACAAGCAATTATCAAGAAAAGAGAAATCATCCTAACTACAACCCTATAGCTTTCTCAACACAAAGGAGGCAACAAAGGGGGTTGTGGCTAGGGATCAAGGCCCCTAGAGGGCTTTGGGAGAGGGAATCAAGGCCAAATAAGGCCTGAAGCAAAGACGAGGAGCCCAATAGGGTTGACATCAAGCCCTAGAAGGCTGATGCAAGGCAAGGGAAGGTCCTAAATGGGGTCGCGACACAAGGAGAAGGCCCTTTAGAGTCTGTGGCAAGGGCACAAGGGAGGTTGAGGGTGGAGAGGCAGCCCAAGGTTGCGGCAAAGGAAAAGAGGAGGTCGAGCGCCTTTGGGGGTGCCCAAGGTTGTGTCCAAGGGAAAGGAGGGTGTTGAGGGCCCTTGGAGGGTGCCCAAGGCTGCAACCAAGGGAAGGAGGTGGGTGAGGGCCTAGGAAGGCACTACAGCACCCTTGGGAGACCAAAACAAGGTAGCCGAGGGGAAAAGGAGCCATCTTGGGTTCACAGCTAGGGTAAAGGAGCAAACAGCTAGGCCTAAAGGCCTCAAAAATTCGGGCACCCCCACAAAACCACAAAAAAACTTCAGAAAATTGTTTGGTTGCTTGGGCATGGAGTTTCTGGAAGCTGGGGAGGCTAGATCTTACCCTCAAGAGCCTAGATCAGCCTTCCTTGCTTGAATGAATAGCCCAGAAAATAATTGTTGCTTCAAAACCCTTGAGCTAACACCTGCACAAATGAATGAAAGAACTCCAAACCCCAAATATATATACAAAATTTCAAAACCACAAAACCCCAAGATTTGTAAAATAAAACAAGGGTTAGTATTGGACACCTAATCCTCTATGGGTAGGTGTAGAAGTCGAACAGTCAAAGAGGAGTCCAAGTGACCTTGGAATGTGGAATCCAAGAGTCACACCAATGTAATATAAATGCAGATCTATGGTTAATAGAAAGCAATCTCATGCTTATCTTTCTCCTTGTGTGTGTTCACCACGGTGTGTTTAACATGGTATTAGAACAGGCGAATACCTGCCCTGCTATAATTTGAGTTTTGTCATTTGCTCATCTTGTCATATCTGCCAAGTCTGCTTTATTGTTTCCTATTCTGGCTACCAAATGCACCCATCCTTTCTGGCTACCAAACACACATGTGTTTGTCCTATCTATTTCTGTGTTGAATTACAAGTTTTATTTATTACGAGCTTGTGGTTGATTCTCTGCGTCCCTGGAGTTTATGCAAACATGGAATTTATGTGCTGAAGAAATTTAGAAGAACAAACAGCAAATCAACATAGAGAGAGGTTGATTGGATCGATACTTGTGAGGTAGAAGACTTGATACGACTATGTGTACATCATTGAGGATTGCGAATGAGTGATCCAGTTGTGTAGATTTTGCAAAGCATGGGAGGGAAGCCTCGTCTCGACCTCAGTGGGGGATTGACAGACGAAAGGCTCAAAAAGAGATAATATCATTCAATTTTTAAAGAAATTTATGGGTCCAACATCATGGTGTTCGTGCTCTCCGTGACTGTGATTGTGTCAATTTTTTTGGCGTGATTGTGGTGCTAGTTTGGTTCTGGTATACGCAAGTTTGCTTCTGTGCCAATTGTATATCAATCTTCTCCCACGGTGTCTCTTCTCCCACCGTGGATCCTCTTCGGTGCTGGTATACGCAACCTCAAAGATGTTGTGAGCGGTGGGATAGAGATTGCCCACCATTTCCTGTGCCTTGAAGCCAAAGCACTAGTGTTGGATGCGGCTTGGATAGTGCAAGCTTGATCATGTTCAATTGCAACAGCTACTTCTTTGTGAGGCAATGGAATCATTTCTTGTTGATCCAGCTGCTCCAATACCAGCGCCATAGCCCACCTCATTAGAAACATCAAAAGTTTCCAAGAAGATCAAGCCATTTTCCTTTGCAAATTGCGCCCTCTCCTCTGTCGTAACAGCCCTTCCATAGGTAAGATCACACTTGTTACCAATCAGCATGATAGTCATATTTGGTTTCGTGTGTTGCCTGGCATCCTCCAACCAAGTAGAAATATGGGTGAAAGTTTCCCTCCATGTAATATCATAAACCAAAAGTGCTCCAGCTGCTCCCCGGTAATAAGATCTAGTTATGGAACAGAATGACTCTTGTCCTGCAGTATCCCATATTTGAAGCTTAATTGGCTTGTTGCGAATGGTGATCATACGTGCTCCGAACTCGACACTAATCGTCAAGTCATGGACTGGCTGAAAGCGTTTATCAGTGAATCGTAATAGCAGGCATGATTTGCCTACGCCAGTGTCTCCGATTATGATATATTTGAGAAGGTAAGCATAAGACATCTTCAAGCTTTGTAGATTTGACACCGACTCCTATGGCTTCGCTCTTTCGCTCTTTGAAACTGCCTGATGGGGTGATGACCATTTTGGTCATATGATTTAGAGAAGTTTGGGCCACACCTCCTCAAGGGAGAATTTTTATTAACTGAGGAATGGTTTTGGCTGGTCTCTGCATCAAATTTGGATTTTTGGAGACAAAAATCATTTGTTGTCGCTTTTCTTCTAGAATTCGAACCAATGTAGGGTATAAATTTAATATCTGAAGACATGTTTGAGAGATCAACGATGGTTTGGTTCAATTCTTCATTCGATTTGGACTAGTTTCAACTAAATTTTGCTTGTATTACATTTATATTTTCATTTGATAAAAAGACATGTTTTGCAAGCTCTACGAGGAGCAGATTTGGGCGAAGGTATTTGATGGACAAGAAAACCATTTCACAAAAGGGAGTAAGATTTTGCTGAAGAATTTTTGGTCTTTGAAAAGTCTGTAAATTATGTTCTTCAATGAGCTATCAGCTAAGATGTAACTATAAATTTTTCCAATTTGGAGTAGTTTACCTTTTGTCGAAGTTTAGATTAAAGAAATGTTCCAGTTTTCTAAGGAGAGGCTGACAGATTTCTTCAAGTAACTTGACAGATTTTTCCAAACAAAAAAAAAAGCTTCATGTAGTTATATTTTTGAGGGACTCAAAGTATCATCAACACATTACAGTTGTTTGGAAAATGGCTAAAGTTTATGAAATATTAGAGTTATTGAGAAACCTAATTGTGTCTACTACTGAAGGCACGGTGATAGTCAACAAAAACACTCTCTATGACATTAAAACATGTCTACAGTATACACGAGAATATCGAGCTTCTGCAACTAGAATCTCAACTCCAGCAAGAAGAATTAAAACAGAAGAGTTGTCATTTTGAACCTGTTTTTGTTCAGAACACTGAGATAAACTCACATCAACAACAAGAAATTGCAGAGGTAGTACCCATTTCAGGAGCAGATGTGCAGAAAGATGCAGAAATGCAGCATGCACTTCCCAAGCCCATCATCAGACCTTGTGAAGAGCTTGTCCACAACAAGTACAGAACTGGTCTTGGATACGACAAGGATGTGTCCTTTCATATTTCAGACAACTCCAAGCCCATCAAATTTCAAAGTGTCGGATTTCTTCATGACAGTTCACCTTCAGCTGTTCTAGATTCTACTCCACTTCCACAGCATCAACAACAGATTGAAAAATGCCAACATTGTGATCGAGTTGGCCACATGAAAGATCATTGTTTCGATCTTCACCCATGCAAGCACTATGGTCGGCACAACCATTCTTCACACAGATGCTTCAGAATCAAACCCATGGAAAATTTTAGGGGCGAATTTTAGCCCAAAGGCGAAATTTAAGGAATTTTATAGTTTGGAGAGGCGAATTTTTATATTGCACCCATTTTATCCATTTTATATAGTTAGCCCAAATTTTATTTAAAAAATAAATAATTATTATATTTTAGCCCAAAAAATTAAAGCAAATAAAAATTGCAAAGGTCGGATTCGCCCTTGATTTTCATTGCAAAAGCTCGATTCGCCCTCGATTTTCATTGCAAAGGCTCGATTCGCCTGGTTTGGAGGTTGGAATCAATGCATTTTGTTACAATCGCCGGGATTTACAGGTTTTGAAGTTGGTTTTGGTTGCAATCTCCAGATTTCTTGGTTCGCTGATCGAGGGCAAGGTTGAAATTTGCCTCTATAAAGGATTTAAAGGGTTAGCCCAAATTTTATTTAAAAAATAAATAATTATTATATTTTAGCCCAAAAAATTAAAGCAAATAAAAATTGCAAAGGTCGGATTCGCCCTTGATTTTCATTGCAAAAGCTCGATTCGCCCTCGATTTTCATTGCAAAGGCTCGATTCGCCTGGTTTGGAGGTTGGAATCAATGCATTTGGTTACCATCACCGGGATTTACAGGTTTTGAAGTTGGTTTTGGTTGCAATCGTCGGATTTCTTGGTTTGCATATCGAGGGCAGGGTTGAAATTTGCCTCTATAAAGGATTTAAAGGTTTTGAAGTTGGTTTTGGTTGCAATCACTGGATTTCTTGATTTGCAAATCGAGGGCAATTTGAAATTCGCATCTATAAATTAGGGTTTCCATTTGGTAGTTTTAATTTTACATGAAATAATATAAACAGGTCGAACATTTTCGAGCAATAACACATGTCATCAATCACCTCACCATCTGAAGAAGTGTGACGAAGCGTGGGTAGAGCATGAAACCTTGCCACAGAAACCCAGAGGCCAACTCGCCGGATCCAAGAATAAACAGAAGTCACTGATTGTCAGAAATCAGGATAACACAAACTCAATCTTAGTGCACAGAATAGAGATCCCCAGTGGGTGCAATATTCGTGAAAAGATTAAAGTACTCGGCAAATATCAAAGGAGACACGAACTAACCTGAGCAAACTTGAGCCGAAACTGAACATTTTTTTGAGGTTCGTCGAATTTATGCGTCATGTTCGACAAATCCTATAACATTGCATATATTTCTTGCTGCTGCCATTAATGACTCTTTTCTCGACATTTACTGAGGTACTAAAAATCCAACTTACTAGGCATGAGTTTCTCCTAATTTCTTTTCACTGTATACATTTAATAGTTTGTCAAATTAGGGGGATTTTATTATAGGAATCTGTCTTTGGTGTCACTCCTCCGCCCTACTGAATTATTAGTACTTATAAGGTACTGTGATTGGATCTGGATTACTCGTTTGTCAGTAATCCTCTGCCTCCTGTCTTTTTGTCACATTAAGCCGAGGACAATGGAGCCATGGAATGGGCACAAGTTATGACATTGATTTTCATTTTCATGAGTCGTCCACTTCTAATAATAAAAGGCATTGAATAACAAGAAACTATGCTTAGATTGGGCAATTGGTTCAGACACGTATTGAAATATTCATGCAATGATGTACAGATGTCCAAATATTCTGATTGTTTCCCTAGTTTGTGACTCAATAATGGTATCAACTGTGTAACGGCTATCGCCAGGTGAGAATTGAAAGAGTAGAATTATTTATTTTTTTGTGTTATCTATGCACTTATCCAAAAGACCATTGCATGTTCATCCTCTTCTCACTGTAGTTATTATTAATTTTGTTGCAAGTGATGTATATGATGAGAAGGTAGACGTAGAAGCCATGGGAGACTCAATAGGCCATATGACAAAAGAGGATTCGAATGGTGGTCACAAACATCTCTGAAAGAATGACAATCACTGTTATGTAGGGCCTGTCCTGTCAATCCCCTTTTGTTAAGTACCTATTAGTCATGGTTAAAGAAGTCTCCTTGTCAAGCACTTAAATATTTTGTTAAAATTAATTGCAGGTTGAATAAATGTTGTTGGCAGAACAAACTTTACTTGAAGGCCTTTCAGAATGGCCTATGAGAATATGTGAAAACCACCGGGGAAGAATATATAACATGAAAAAAACAAACATTTATATTAGCTGAGCATCATGAAAGAACTGCCAAGCCATTGCATGCTTATGATTAGTTTCTTGAAGAAAAGGGTAACGCTAGGTTGTGCTTGATAATTGTATGACTCGTTCTGAACACTTGGACCATGTATATACAGTCCATCTTGGACTTGCTGAAATATTGTATTTGAAAAGCAGAGAATGAAGGGGGTTACCAGACGTCTCACCAGAGTGCTCTCTATAATCCCAGAGCTTTACTATAAGGCATCAATCTTATCCAATTCATTTAAGAGCGTAGGAAATATCAGAGATTGGTAACATCTAAGGCTGCAGACTGGACATGTGATTTATAAACAATGATTTTGGCACTCATAACAGATGACTAGAGACTACCTCTGCCTATGGACTAACACCAGTAGGATACAACTGTAGGAACAATTGAGACTGTTGATCACAGCTAAAAAGTAGAGAATGTCCCAGCCAGTCATAGATGACAGGAGACACTTGGACTGGTAGATAGACAGCACAAAGTTGGGGACAATAAGTACAGTAACATAACATGTGTTTGCAATAGTGATTCATCACGAGGATGCTGGAGAGTATGGATTTGATATATAGTAGAGTGGAAAATAAAATTGTGTTTGCATTCCCAAGCGTATTATGTATAAGGCATGTAGTTGGTTGAGGAAGTTGGGGTTAATGCAAAGATAGAAGGAAGCTATGAAGATAGAATGTTGTAAGGTTTCTGTACCACTGCAGGAATAATGGGGATTGTTGATTGCAGCTAAAAAGTAGAGAATCTCTCAGCCAGTAAATAAAGGTAGGAGACAATTGGACTGTAGACGAACAACACAAAGTTGGGGACTGAAAGTACAGTAACATAACATGTGTTTTTGCAATAGTGATTCATGAAGAGGATGCTGCAGAGAGTGGACAACAAAATCTGTGTTTGCATTCTCAAATGCATTAAGAGGCATTTAGTTGGTTGAAGAAGTTAGGTTTAATATATAGATGGTAAGAAGCAAGCTATGGAGATAGAAGGCTGTATGGTTTCTGTGCCACTGCAGAAACAATTGAGACTCCAACATCCTTTATGATGGGATAAGAGATAATGCCACCCACAAATTTGATTCTTAAGTCTCTGTTTGATTCATTCATCTGTGTTTGGATTGCTAATTTATGAAACAAATTGATGTATTGTTGGACTAATTGCAAGGGCTCACACACAAGAGAAGAAGTAAAATACAAGTATGCAAGTAAATAGAGAATTGCTTTTATCACTTGGTACACTTCATTGTATCATCTATGTAGAGATTAAAAAATTGTTCAAAGTGAGCAAAGTTGGCCAAGTCTCTGATAAAATACATTAAAGTGGTTGAGTGATCAAGTTATACTAAGTCATTTAGAAAGGGACAAGGATAAAGTACAAAAGCATATTAAACTACAAAATAGATAAAGGACATTTATGTCTCATCGATTCTTCATTGTCAAGAGGAAATTTTCCTTGAATTTGTTGTGGTAGGGGGGCTACACCCCTTCCAACGATGTTAAAATTAATTTTTGAGCTTTATGTAGTTCGGGTCTTGGTAGGAACATTTTCATGTACAAAATGGAACAACGTTGCCAGAGTGTGGGAGTAGGAGTGGGTAAACACTATTTCCTAAAAATCCCTAGGAGAAAAGTGTCTTGGGAGAGTTTTTTATGATATATATACTATTATATATTATAATGCATTTATATTCCAAAAAAACATGCAAAATGCCAAATTGTCTGTAAAATTTATGAAACATGGATATTTGTGCTACTTGTAGATGAATCCTTTGTTATGAAGAAGTTAGAAATGCTATTTGTAATATATTAATGATTAGTCATTTGAACATAAACCATATAGAAATTACAAACATACGAATTTTGAAACCATATAATATAAAGTAGACGATTAATTTATGGAGTGAAATAGGTTATCTGTCAATTGCCAACATGACTAAGAGTTATGTTTACAAAATGCCTAATCTATGTCCCACATTGCATTAGGACAATCTCTATCAAAGTCAAGTCATCCCACTCATCAATCATCACCATAATTCCCAAAACTTGTCTCCCCCCAGTGGCGCTTGAAGGTGAGCAAATAACTACCAATTCTAGTCTTTGCAATCTTAAGTAGCTACAACTTAGAGTAAGTATCATAAAATAAATGGGCCCGTGTATGCTTGGTGATAAATTTGATGATTTTATTCCCTCTCTTGTAGAAGTCATTAATCTATCCATATTGTCTATGCTTGACAATATTATGCATCGAAAGGTTCAATGTGTGCACCAAACACCCACCAAAAGATGCAATGATGCACTCACTTAATGAATTTTCTTGCTCCTTTGCAATTTGCTACGTTATTAGTAATTACTTGAATCACATTAGAAGGACTGAAATCATTAGTGGTTTTTAGTTGGTCTAAAATATTTTGACCAAACATAGTAATTGACGAGAGTCCCGCAGTGAAGAAACATCACATTAATAGTTGAAACACTAAGAACATTTATCGCAAGTTTGTTTCTAACATTTATCCTACCATCAAATATATGGATACCCCCTATCTAATAACACATTTGTAATTTGTGACAAAGCTCTTTGGATTTTTGCTCTTACCCTATTTAGTAACACAATGTTAGCTTTCTCATACTTTGGGCTCTTGCATCCGTGGGGAGATTTGTGGATGGCTCGAGCCATATCATGCCAATAGGGGGAAGTAAAGAATATTGAATGGCATACCATATACATAGAGAAGTTGTACCAATTTTGCATCCACCTTATCCCTACCACCAATATCAAGGAAACTTGTTATTGATCTTCTAGATGTACCCTTTGCATGCCCTATGGTTCCATTAGCATGAGGGGATGTTGATGTGGTGCTACCAATTTTATATGATGTGTCACATTGAACCTTTTGTTGTTTACTATGCTTTCTTTATACGACTTCCTCTATTTTTTGATGTATTTTTCTCTCTTCCTATGATACCCTGGGGAAAATTGAGATTCCAATGGCGTCTTTATTATTATCTTTCTCTAATACCCCACAAATATGCATCTTCACATGGGTAAATGAATTGATGTATGTTTTTTCTTGTTGACAACCATACCTATATAAAAATATAGTGGTTCCACCCCCAATCCTGCCCTCAAGTTTTGTCACATGCTTCCATAAGTGTGTTCATCTTCATCCACTTCCAAGCTACCTATTCTAAACTCAAGTACACACAAAGATGAAGGAAATGAGGAAAATAGTGAGGGTTAAGTGTTTTTATTTCCCCCTTCCGTTTTCCCTAAATCCTAAACCAACCCAAGGGCCCCACCTTTTAAAAAAAGAATACCTTTTCATAATTTCCATAGGTGTACATGAGTGGGATTGATGGGCATGGTGGAAGCTTGGGTAGCATAGGGAGTTTGAAAAATCATGTGAGGGAGTAGGTTGCTTGGACAATGATAGGGAGTGTGGTCTCACGGGTGCTCCCTATGTTATCTTGCTTGTAGTTTTGGCTTGGGAGCATGGCCTCATACAACAACCTTGGTAACCTTGAAATGGAGTGCTTGAACTAGTGGAAAAAATCGTTGGATAACCTTCCTACTTAAGAACAAAACTACTAGGTGCATGTTGAAAGTTGAGAAGGAGAAGTATTGATATATGATTATGAACAAGTGGAGCTACATAGGTAGTTTTTAACTCAGAAGCATTGAACTCATTCTTCTTCATAGTTGAGGTACATGGGACTTGTTGCCACAAAATCTAGTAGGCCTAGTGCAAAGCCCCATTATGTGGAACCATACCTTATGACAACAACAGAAAGGGTTGCCATTGTCACCTCAGTAACCTTTCTCCCGCTCTTTAGTGGCATTTGACCACAACGGAGATTTTCCTAATTCACCTAAAGGATAAATAACTACTATGTCTCAAGGTGATATGTAAGAGGTCTATAATATGGGATAGAACATCGACAAAGCCTAGAAAGGCCTAGATATTCTATGCCATAGTTCAAGTACTCAAATTTCTAGATCAAAGATATGACTGTTATAAGTTAGGGTTTTAATGATTTGCAATGGTAAGGTGCACAATGTCATATAACAATAAAGGAAAATTCCTATCAAGGATAATCAACAAAAGGGAATAAAGGCCTTCCAATAAACACCTAGCGTTAGGGTACCAATGGAGTAATATGGCTAAAAAGTATGCATAAGCAACAAATTATTATGACGACATCCCTAATAAGAAAGGATTTAACTGTGGACAATGCTATATTTTGCTTTTATGTGATTTATTGATGCAATTTCTAATTTATTAGCCACAAACATCCAACACAAATTCACGTTTATGCAAACATTCTTCCCTAAAACCCTATTAGTGAACCTTAAACGTCTAGGAACAAGGAAAATAAGAGGAAATTTAATGGATTTTTTGGATGATCAATGCAATAATGATTGTGCCTTATCCTAAATGGGCTTAATTGAGTCTTCTAGGGGCTAAAATTCCATGGAAAGGTTTTGATGGAGTAGGTAGGGATGAATAGGGCATCCACTTTTAAAACCCTATCTATTTTCCTTGTGAGGGGAGAAATTAAATATTAGGAATGCATAATGGAAGTTTCCTTACAGTTTTCAAGAGAACAATTTTGCATAATATAATGGAGCAAGATTTCATAATGATATTAGCATTTAGTCACGACACAAAATAGAAACCCTGGTAGCACAAATACAATATGAACAATCTAGAAGATAAATACCATCTCAATACAAAAGACCATTTCATTTGATGAAATGAAATAAGGGGAGTCTCTATTTATATGAGGCTTACCACACTTATTTTTAAAAAAGTAGAAGAAAAAACCGTAATTACAAGTTTACTTTGAGTATTTCACAAGTGTGAGGTTACAAGCCAACCTCAATAACTCAAAAACATAACAAATAATGCCAAAAGAGCCTATACATGTGGGAGAAAAAGCCGCCTCCACTATGACGTCATCATGAGAAGGACCTCCAAATGCCACAAGTGACAAATAGGCTAATGAGTGTTCCATTCTCCAAAAAGTAGCTCCATGTCTATGGGTACTCCTCCAAAGTGCCTCCATACCAAGACATCATCACCAAGGGGCCCTACATCAGTCTCTAAAGGGCTAGAGGGGTGATGTGGCGCCAATATAGTCAAGTGTTGGGGTCAAAGAGTGATGTGGAAGCCCTCCCCTATCATCTTAGGGATAACCATCATCATTCGGGCTTTGGAACAAGCAACACCCATCAAACAATGGTTAGGCCGACTTGGGGGTGTTATGGGTCCATTTGGGCACATTGTTTGTAAGTCCAACAACAAGCCTTCTTGGCATAGTGTTCAACATCTGGGGGTACCTTGGAGTGTCAAGTACCATGTGAAACTTGTTGAAAATAATGTAGCTAAATAATGTAGCTATGGTCAGCATTTTTCATTGCAAATATGAAGAAGAAATCAATTTGCGGACACCTACAAGTCGCTCCAACTAAGCCCTACAAGTCGGCTCCAAGAAGACCTGCATATCAACCCCATTAGGGTTAATTAGCCCACACATGATGCCTATATATATGAGCTCGTTGGCACTCTTTTCAACCAACCAATTCATTAAGTATTTTGATTTGCAATTGGAGGAGATACACCACACGTGCAAAGAAGAGGAAACGGTTTCTTTGATCTGCTTTGACCTTATTCTTGGAATTGAAGTTGACCGAATTAGTCTTGGGAATTCTTGATTTTGTTTGGGCTACTAATTTATGTCACCTTGAAGGTCGAAAAATTCCTAGATTTGGATATTTCGTTGATTGAAATTGTTGCTACTTTAACCGAGATTTCTTAACTGTCGAGTTCCTATGCATGGTTCGTTGATACTTCTGTGGTAGCTACAATGTTATTCTCTGTCTTCTATTACAGTGATTGTAGGCCCTAACTTCGGCCTTATTGAGCAGTCTATTACAAGAAATTTGGAGTTGATCTTTCTCATTACATTGACAGACTATGATTAATATTTCTCATTGAAGAGTAATTTGGATTTATTGGAACATTTTGATGTAACTTTGATGGAAAAAATCTCTCTCTCACAAGGAAAGAATTTAGGGTTTCCTCCTTGTGGGTTTTTCCCTCGATGTGAGCCTAATCTTTGTCTCTTGTCTCTTATTGTTTATTGTCTATTGTGCTCTCTATTTAAGACTCTTGTTGAAGAAATAATGGTTGAATTTTTTCATGTATAGCTACTTGTTGATTAAAGTATAAAGAAGGAAAAGTTTGCATCAATAGAAGTAGTTATCAATTGTGAAAAACTATTCTAGTCATTGCAACACTAGAATTTCAACATGGTATCAAAGCGAGGTTTGGAAAAAGAAAGGCTGAAAAACACTCAATTGGCTTTTGAATCAACGTCTGGTGTTTTTTTTGCTAAGGCTCAAAGCAATAAACAGTGGCTCAATCTTGATACAACTCACGCTCTGCTTCATTTTGGGGCTCGCTCATTCATGACAAATGTTTCACATCACAATCAAGCTCAATGGCATTGTTGCATTATAAAATACTGTTATAGTGATCGTATTTTCTCGCATAAGGCTCAAATTTGGTTTGTTGGACATCCTGAACATCGACTCACAATGGATCAATGGTTCGCTTTTTGAAACACACTATACATCTGCAATGTTTTGGTATAAATTATTACATCTATGAATCACACTACTCGCATAGTGGCTTGCATATTCAATGAATCAGTTTAAATTCTGACAAGCATTGAACTTAATTATATGGCATCAGATACAATTCTTTTGTGACATCAATATTATGGCCTGTAACGCGAATAATATATAGGAGTGTCCTGGAATCACTAAATCAGAGAAGCTTGGTTGTAAATATATATGGTTTGAGGATCGTATGGCTCGTTAAGTGCCATGAACATAAACACACACCTATAGCTCACTCGCAGTTCAGTGGGAAATATAATATATCTTGGCTCGATCCTGTGGCTCATAAAATAAGAGACATTGCGATGGTGGACTCAATATATACACATTTAAAATCGCTTCATGAATTTGTGCCTCGAATTACAGTGCGTCAACATGCATATATTACAATGTGACTGTGATGTAAATTGTCTCGCATCTGTGATACATAATCTCAATTTATCCTGCATTTAGTGGATGTCTCACACCTTGGAATTTTAAGTAATCTTTGCTATTATACTGAGGCTCTATCTCCACAGTGACTTATGGTTGATATAGTGGTTCAATAGTAAACCTTGTGTATTCGACTATAATTCAGGTTTTATATGCATGACCAAGTCTAAAGAAAAAGGAAGCTGTCGATTTGACAAAAGTAGCAATGATCTCTTTTGGAAAATGAGAAGTATATCAAGCAATGGCTTGCTAAGTTCAACAATGACAGTAATCCTTCGAAAGCATGAAGAAGGCATACTGTGACATAAAGCCATGGTTAGAAATGAAGGACATAATTCTTTAAAACAAAATACAGTTTGAATGAAGCAACTTTCGGTAATCATGGAAGATAAAGGTACGTGGTCTTTGTCTATGAGGTATGTATGATTGTTATATGTGTCCAACTTGTACTGGATAAAGGATCTGCATAATTACTAGAGATAATAATGGCATGATGCATATTAGATCCTGAGATGAAATGAATTAGGGTTTGCAACATAGTTTGCATGGCAAGAATTTAGGGTTTGTAGACTTTACATTTTTTAAAGTTTTGGTATCTAGGGTTCGTAAACCCTAGATAGAACTTGGATTGGAAAAACCCTAGAAAAATGAAAACCCTAATTCTATCTGTTTTTTCCCTCTTATGAAGCTCTAGCTCATGATCTCTAGGGTTTTCAGAAAGAATCTAGGGTGTGTGGTAAAACCTTAGCAAGGATTGAAGTAAAAATGAATCCTAGGGATTGAAAGTCAAAACCCTAGGGCTAGATGTTTCCCCTGAAACTAAAAACCCTAATAAGGGTTAGATTATGAGATATCTAGGGTTTGTAACAGAATCAGCTTGTTGATAAGAAAATGCCGAGGTAGATTCAACTTCCCAATAGGATGCTCTAGTCTTTTGCAAATATTTTGGGGTTTTTACCAATTAGAGTTAACAATTAGAATTGGGTGTGTAGGAGGTTTGGTGTTGATGTCAAGAATACGAGTGCTACAACAAAGTCATCGTCCATGGTATGTACATCATCCATAAATTGTGTGTGATTAAATTTTTAAACAGCTGTCTGATTTATCTATATCAATCCCCAGATGTTAGTATGAAACAGTTGTCTGATTTATCTATATCAATCCCCAGATGTTAGTATGCAGCATGAGGTGAATGATTGGGTTCACTACTACTAGGATTTATACGTTGGCCTCTGTTTCAAATCGCTAACTGCATGTGGATATATTGAGGTCAATAATAGGGATCTTTGCTTGCCTATTTAGTTGGGATGGTTTACATGTATTTATTTTACTTCTGTTGGTTTTGTTTTGCTGCCATTCAGCCACTGGGGCAACAGAGGAACAAGGATGAAAAGGGAAGCATGAGATCAACATTGGTTTCAAAATCCAAGCATGTACCAGATTCAGGAAAAGCACCTGGGATTTCCAATGTTGGACTCTCACATACACGTGAGTCAGTTTTAGGGAAAATGCCCAGGGTTTCGAATGTTGAGGTCTCAAGTAATGATCCATCGAGTTCAAGGATACAACGCAGGCCTTCAAGGTTTCGAATGTTGAGGTCTCAAGTAAATATCCATCGAGTTCAAGGATACAACGCAAGCCTTCTACTATTGGTCTCTCTGGTAAAAACATTTCAGCTTCAGGGAGGGCTTCTACTACTGGCCTCTTAAGTAAACACACTTCAGCGTCTAGGAGGCCTTCTACCACTGGTGTCTCTAGCAAATGTACTTCATCTTCAGGGAGACCACCAAGGCCTTCAAATGTTGACATCTCAGGCAAAGCTGCTTCAAATACATCCAAGTCTAGAGTCTTCCCACCTATATCTAAGGGTGTCTCAAGAAGAATGCTAATCACTGATGCATCAAAAAGGAAGACAAGGCTTCAACGAGCCTTTACATCAACACTGACTGCCAGAAGTGAGGTTAGGAGCATTTGGTCCACTGGCCTTATTTTAACGTGTGTAGGTAGTGCTTTTTATTCACGGAGTTTTACTCTGTTCTTTTGCAAAAGCAAGTGAACGGTTTATCTAATACATAGCTCCAATTTCCATCCAATGGTTTCGATTAAAAAGCTTGCATCTGGAGCCATTGAGCGGGATGTCATGGAAGAGGAAGGGGACTTGCCCAACATTGACGAAGCAGATAATGAAAATCAACTTGCTGTAGTTGAATATGTTCAAGACAATTACTATTTCTATTGGTATACAGAGTTGTCATGGGAGCCTTGCAAACTGTTTTTGTTACTATTTGAAATAACATCATCTTGTCTTGGAAAAATACACTACATTTAAACATTTTAATCAGACACTAGTTGTTCACTGCATATTACATGTGAGCAGTGTGTCTGCCATACATGAATATCTCCACTGGAGAATTAATCCACTCAAGCATCAGGGAAGGTTATAATTTATGAATGACGAATTTAGGCCAAGCATTGATGCGAGCCTTGATCCATGTCTATAGTGTAGATTCAATTCTGAATAAATAGTTGTATGTCTAATTTGTTTCTATTTTGGTCCGCTGTGTTTGTTGTATTTCAGGCATGCAACAATCTCTCATCAAACTACATGTTAAGCCAAGTTGATATCAACAAGAAGATGCAGGGAATACTTATTGACTGGCTGATTGATGTACTCGAATAATACATATCGATGTCTATATATTTCTGTAATATTAAGCCTTTTTTACCTTTCCGTTAATAATTTTCTGACACAAACAATTTGCGCTTACAGGTGCATCTAAATTTGAGTTGATGCATGAGACGCTTTTTCTCATGATTAACCTGATTGATAGATTTCTTTCTGTGGTGTACACTATTACGAGAAAGGATGTTCAACTAGTGGGGTTGACTGCCATGCTACACTATTACGAGAAAGGATCTTCAACTAGTGGGGTTGACTGCCATGCTATTTGCTGCCAAATATGACGAGATTTGGGCTCCCAAGGTGGTAAACATTAACGGGAGAGGAATTTCATTGTTAATCTGAAGTTTTGTATTGATTTGTTTTGACTAATTAGAATAAAAGGCTTCACATTCTATCTCATTTTTCTTAAGGGCTTTACAGAATCTGAAGTTTTGGATTGATTTGTTTTGACTAATTAGAATAAGAGGCTTCACATTCTCAGAAAACTATGGATGTACCTCTTTTGGGCTTCAACACTTTCTTGATAATATAATCTACTCTGTTATTGTTTAAAAAAAATGATTGAAATGATGAACAATACAAATATCATCCTTCCTTTATACTACTCAAGAGGAGTTATGGAAATGTTTACAATGCCCTAAATGTGCTCTAAGCACACTGACAACATTTATTAACTTCCTTACAACTACCCAAGACAAACAACACTCGTATAATTATTTCTTTGTCATTGCCAGCAATGGGGTTTTTGAATTTCTCTCCAGTCAAGCTGTCATAGATATGGTAAGCTTCAAAGTCTATAAATTTGTTTTAAATGACTTCAAATTCGAAAAGCTTAGCTGTCTATCCAGAGAAAATAAGGCACTGTCTTTGTTAAAATGGAAAATCTGAGTGTTGAAATGCAGTGTCTCCAATCTCAAGTATGGCAGCTCCCGACAATGCAACACAACAGGGAGGCAGCTCCAGACAATGCAACACAACAGGGAGACACTCGAGGCAATGAGCACAAAATCTCTTCTGCAAACTAATACCTTATTGAATGCCTCACCAAAACCATTTTCCTAGTAAAAAGGTGAGCTTTGTGATATTGAATCAGAAGTTCCAGAAAAAGGAATTTTAATAGTTTCATTCACAGGTACTTACCTTCGTCTTAGTGATGGAAAAGGGGCAACCAAACCTTCCAATAGCAATTTGATAGGTAAGCTTAGCATTTGTCTGAGTTATGCACTCTTCAACAACCTCAGCTTCAACCTACTTGAGTAAGAATTATGTTGTAGTGGTAATGTATCTCATTCTTATTCTCCTTGCTTGTTCTAACACTCACCCCAGCAAAGTCAATTGCCAATATGTTAGATGTCAATCTGATTTAGACTCTAGCGGCATTACATCTCTTTGTGCCAACTTCCCCATCCTGTGGTATTCTTGAACAATTTTTGCAAGCATTAAACAACTTGAAGAACTTTTCTTGCTATAATATTTTCCTTGAGTGACTTCCTGCAACTCTTTGATGTGTTTATTCTAAAAAATCTCATGCTCTACTATGCATCTACATAATCTTAACCAACTCATACAATAGACCATAAATAATCTGAGAACTTGCAGCTCACATAGCTAAAGCTCTCATCTTTAGGTCAACCTGTCTAAAACCCCAAGAATCGTTTTCAAGAAAATTTGTAAAATCTTCATACAAGTTGTGGTGGCTTCAACTATAAAAAAAAATGCATCCTGTATTACTCATCTATTGAAATTGTTTCTTTACCTAATTCAATACTTAAAAAATGGTCTGAACAAACATAAGAGACTTAACCAAGTTCAATGTTAGTTATTGAGGAAAAAACGTAACCACCTGCAAATTCTACCCCCATGAAATGATTTTTATTAACAAGGTACTTTAAGGTTTAATAATCAATGTAAAAAGGTCAAAAGGTTGGCCAATATACATGTCTAAACTTTTGCAATTCAAAGAACATTGCTAACGCCTTCCCTAGTGTTGTTGGATGATTTTTTTTTGCACTGTTTATTTTTTAAGCTTGCACAAAACATAGTATGGACAATATTCCCTTTTTCTGGTTGAGCTAAATTTATACTCACAATGATTTTGAGGAATGGACATGTCAAAGCCTATGTTTCACCAAGTTTTCAAGATGGAGGAATGTGGGAGAAAAGAAAACCATATGGGGAAATGTGGGAGCAACTCCAAATTTTAGAGAATTTTTTTGGGACAGCAGAACATTGAGTAGAGGTCCTTAATTTCTAAAATTATAAAAATGAAAATAATTGATGATAAAATCCCAACAATAACAATCCATCCCATGCAAATTCATCATTGTGCTATCTAGTGGAAAGACTATAATCTTTCCAATCTTAAAATCCTGAAAACTGTTAAGTCAACTAAATTCTGAATAGGATATCAAATTTTACTTTCTCCATATTAAGTTCACTGAGGTTGGAAGCACTCTCAAGCATCATGAAACAATTAATGATAATGTTAAAGTTTAAGTAAACATTTACAGTCTCCTTTATCTTATATTTTCACAAAACCTTCAAAGCTTTATCCCCTATATTTGTTATATCTTAGGTGTTGTTGGACCAAAAATTGAGGGGGAAAGGGGGCAAGGACCCAGGCATCCTCCCAGTTTCTGTTCTTTCCTTTTCTTTTCTTTTTCTTTTTTTTTTTTGTATATGGAGTGAGGGGGGTGGTGGTTGGGGAGTTTGCAGCAACCAACTACCCTCTTTCTGGGAAACAAACCAACAAATTTTGCAAAGAAATTTTATTTTTTTTTGTATATGGAGTGAGGGGTGTGGTGGTTGGGGAGTTTGCATCACCCAACTACCCCCTTTCTGGGAAACAAACCAACAAATTTTGCAAAGAAAAAACACACCAACAAATTTGTTCAGAATTGAATGTGGGATGAAGCAACTCTGCAAAATCCAAATCAATTCCATAGAACTTTTCGACTTACAAGGCATGCTTAAGCAGAACAGATATAATCCAACAAATTTGCAGAAAATTAAATGTGAGATAATATATCTACCCTTGCAAAGCGACTCTGATTTTTCCCAAATTTGAAAGGAGGCACAATACCAAGTGAAAAGGAACACAGCCTTTGATGAATCCAAACTAAATGCTCACAAGCGAACTGATCTCTAACATCGATAATTCATTTCTTAATAATAAAATCAGAGAATCTGCATACAAATTTCCTAAATTTCTTCAAATATTAGGGTGACCAGGGTGACCATTTTAAACAAGGGAGAATTTACAAGTCTAAAATTTTCATGTATATATAGAAAGCTTCTCGAAATATCAATGTTGGATATGAAGATTTTGAAGCAGGAAAATTTTAACGAGCCACATGAAAGTTGGTAAATGTGAAGTCATACTTTTGTCTCAAATTTTAAAATCTTACAAAAAAAAATTATATTTTATAAAAGGATTCGGTCATTCTTGGAAAAAAAAAACACTTAAAAAAAGTCAGCAAATTTTTGACCAATCATTTCCATTTAATTAAAAAAAATAACATACACACAACAACCTGAAAGAATCAAATCCATTTTAACAAAGACAGCGACTTATTTTCTAATTTGAAGTTATTTAAAACAAATTTATAGACTTTGCAGTACGATCACCAATACTCCTGGTAAACGCAGTCCCCAGATAATTTGCATCGGGCAGCCAGGTTTTTTTTAAGTTTCCATCCACCTCTTCGGTTAACATTCATTATGTTCTATATGTAGAACATCAAGACACTTTCCTTCCCTATCTACCACTCCACCTTCCGGCGTTCCTTTGCACCTCTTGGTGCAATTGCTAGTTTACTTTTCTACCACATTTGCAAAAGTTACTTTGGATCTTTTATCCTTCGTCTTCACATGAAAATATTGTTGAGAATTTTGCTCTGATATGATGACATCATTGGACTTATTATTATTTGAATTAAGATCATACACGTCTTTTCTGTTATTAGTTGAACCAGCACCTATAGCTTTACCAGCTGACTCTTTGGTGCAAATATTAGGTAGAGCTAAATTTGAGAGTTCAACCTTGATAGTATTGACTAAGTCATTAAAGTGAATGAGGCTCTTATTACACGCTTTCTTTAGGCCATGCCAAGCAACATATGCAGGCTTCTTCCCTGACGTGCTAAGGAATATATCTATATCCAGCGCCTGTGGTGCATTACCTTGGGTATTTGGCTACACCTCATCTCTTAGCCTACATCCAACGATTTTAAGTCCCAATTACTGGGAAAGCAAGGTTTACCATGAAAGGCAGAACATAAATAATTCTCATTATTGCACCTTTTTCCTCGGCATACCACATAATGCAACCAGATTCAGACCCAGAATGACTAAAACGGTGCATAGGATACACCGACTCAAATCTAAATTCCAGTACATAACCTTATTTAGAATCAACACTTCTATTACCTATTTCAATATGAGCCTGAGGATATTTTCATTTGAAAGTAGTTTTGTAAAAAATCTTCCCTATGATGCCCCTGTTGTAGTTTAATTCAGGCTTCAAAAATGCATTTCGAAAGCTCCTCAAAATTCAAAAATGCATTTCGAAATCTCATCAGACTTCAAAAATTCACTTAGAAAGCTCAATGTTCAGCCAATTTATTGAAAATTAGTTATTAATTTAACATAGTCAGAATGACTAAAACGGTGCATAGGATACACCGACTCAAATCTAAATTCCAGTACATAACCTTATTTAGAATCAACACTTCTATTACCTATTTCAATATGAGCCTGAGGATATTTTCATTTGAAAGTAGTTTTGTAAAAAATCTTCCCTATGATGCCCCTGTTGTAGTTTAATTCAGGCTTCAAAAATGCATTTCGAAAGCTCCTCAAAATTCAAAAATGCATTTCGAAATCTCATCAGACTTCAAAAATTCACTTAGAAAGCTCAATGTTCAGCCAATTTATTGAAAATTAGTTATTAATTTAACATAGTCAAGACATGTTTGAAAATTAGGGAGAATCAAAGCAGTGTAGATTGTTATTATGAGCTGCATATTTAAATGCTAGAAAATGAATGATTACTATTACAATTTTGTAACAAATACCTGGATATGTAAGTAAAGCCAATGCAATCTCTTGTAACAACTTAAAACTTAAAAAAGTACATCTGCAGATACTTTTGTAGAATGGCATAGCTTTTAAATAATAGGTAGTTGCGAAACTCTAAAATTGATAGATGACATGGATGTAATTGTAGATTCATGGTAGACAGTGATGCATGGAGGGAACTTGAAGAATTATACATTTCGATTCAAATTTAAGTCCACACCTTTTAAAATATTTTTTTACGTAGCAGATCCTAATCCTGACTCTTATGCATATTTTCTTAATATTTTTTCAAAATTATAAAGTGAATACATAAAAATTGTTGTATTTAACATTCATAACAAAATTATGTTGTGAAGCAGGCCTGCTATTCCTTTGGTAGAAGGATTATGTTCCACGTCCACAAGATGTTATATCTATATTATAGTACTATACCAGACTAACAATCATGATAGCAATTAGTAGAACTATCATTAGATAATACTATCACTGTGTTAATATTTAATAGATCAAGAAACATTGTAAGGTTTTCATCTTACAAAAAGCAACTTGGTGAAGCACAATTAGCCAAAACTAGTGATTATGGAGACACTGTTGCAACCAGTGTATTGCAATTGGAGACACTGCAGGAACCAGTGTATTCCAAAGTTAATGAGAAGCTCAAGGCCAAAATAGAGGTAGAAAGAGAAAATAACCTCCTGGATTTATAAATGAATAAGGCAAAAGAAGGATCCAGAGGGAGCCTCAATAAAGTCATTAATACTTTGCTCTTATAGTTGAAAGCCTGAACATGATGAAGGGTGAGTATCATGACCTTCTATACAAAAATGAGCTTTGAAACAACAACCCTAAGGAATGATGAGTCTAGTAGCAATATTCCACCACCATCTGCATACAAATGAGGAAGAATTTAGTTTGAACAATTTTTGGCAGCTTTGGGAAAGACAGCTTGAGTTTATCATAGTGATCCAGGCAAGTGTATGATAATGAAACCAATGGGGGAAAAATGTGGCCTTGAGCATTTTTTTCGAATTTGATGGTCTAGATAAGAAATCAAAAATTGTATTAGTAGCCCACTTATTTTTTATAATGACAAGGTTGCACTATTGCAAATAAGAAAATCATTATGTATGGCTTGTTCATTACAGCTCAATTTCCGTTCGAAAAAACTATAAAGGTTTGTGGTTGGTATATATCATTGTGTCCTTCCCTAGAATACTCTTGCAAGTTTTTTATGGTTATGGATTATTCTCTCCATTCACAATGTTTCTTCAAGCTTATAGGCATGCATTTAGTGGTTTGTGGATTATTCTCTTTCTTACAATATCTATGCTTACATATCATATGCATTACTATAATATCTAATGCTTTGATGCAGAATATGTATTCTCTTAACAATTATGAGCATTTTTATTTCTTCTCCACCTCGAATGTTGATCTAAACATGCAATTTCTAGACAATAACTGAATAACCCTATCGATTTTCTTACAATACAAAAGCCCACATTGAGTCAAAAAAAATTATTTTTATTGTTCAACATTATATCAAGAATAAAATTAAAGTTTCCATAACACATGGTATAAATAAGAGATACAATATCCCACAACTCATGTTTTCTGGAAAACAAAAATATTGTAGCTCAAATGACAGTGGGAAAAGTACATAAAAGGTCAGCTCTGAAGACAAATTCCTCTCTTACTGTCTAATTTTCTATAAATTAACAACAAAACTTAACTCCAAAAGAAGTACTTATCTCAAAGTCAAATATTTAACACTAAAGGAGCCTGATTCTTTCTAGATCTGCATCTACATTTCCAGTTCCATTAAATGAGGGAAAAATGTGATATAAGGGAATTTTAAACTAGTTCCAATCTTCAATATCTTTATTCCAAAATTCCCTGTTAGTGATGGGGCTAGTAACTGCTTGATAAATTTGCAAAAAAAATGGAATCTAAGTAAATTTAACTAAGGGAAGAACGATATATCTGCTTCCATACCACTGTTATTTTAAAGGAAGAGTGACCTTGCAAGTCTCAAGCTTTGCAGATAACTTTAATAAAACAAAAATTGAGCACATCTTGGTTCTCTCTTAATGAGGCATGGTTCTTTTGCCCTTTTCTTAATAACTTGTTTCATTTTTAGATGAATTTCTCCAACTAACTTCTTCCTTGGTAGTAGTTGCAGATATATAGATGGTAGGTAATATGAATGCTTTTTTTTATTTAATTAGATTTAATTTTTAAAGGAACCTACCCCTGCTAATTGAGTCTATATAAAATGTAAATAGGCCTAAATGGGAAAACTGAAAAGAGGTTCAAAAGTTGAAAAGGTCCACAAGAAATAGTGTACTTTGAATATGATGATGGGAAGACCTTGATAGTCAAATGTTTCATTCTTACTAATATATAAAGTTAACTTTAATCCTACAATGAAAACTCTCCAACCATCGTGGAAACACAAATACAATGTCACATGTGTCTCACTTAGCAACCGGTAATATTTTCTTTCAGAGAGAGAGAGAACTAAGTTTGATGGTTCCAATAAATATTGCATCTTTTTGTTGTAGGAAGGGCCTTACCATAAAATTTAAATTGTGTCTTTTGTGAAACACAAAAAGTCTCACTGGTGTCTCACTAGGCATCCAATGATATTGTAATGTCAGAGAGAGATGGAAGTTGTAATATGTTATACATATTTGTTGTATAGTTGATGAACCACTGCAAGACTTGAATAGTTGGTGACTGATCTTGGTGTTTGAGCCTCCAACTGGACATAATATATCTAAAAAAGAATAAGTACGCAACATATTATCCTCTTCCTTTCCAACTTCTTGATAATCTGATTAGTAGATGGAAGGTAGCCTAAGCAAAGTGATACCCCTTTCAACTCCTATTGAGCTCAAAAAGCCTCCATGTGTGTGATTTACAGAAATAAGGCTAGACCTTTCGTTGCATCAGGGTTTCTTTGATTCTTCTTTGGATGAGCCATTTTTCCTCTCTCATCTGTGATTTATCAACCCAAGTATTAATGAATTGTTGTTATTGAATTATCCCAAATCAGGTCTTTGATTTTTCTACAATCTAGGAATATGAGATGTGCATTGATTCTCTGGAACTGAGTGTTGCATTGTGGGTCTTTGTAATGGTTTCAAGCCTTTGCTTGAATATGCTAAATTAGTTGTAGACATTTCATAGTGACTTAGGGATTTTCTATACATTGTCTAAACTTAGGACTTTCAGTTTAAGTAAATTTAGGAAGATAAATATTCAACATTTCATATTTTGGGATCAATATGGGGTTTCATAAATAGAAGTTATCCCGTTGTTGGGTCTTTCTCTATTTTAATCAGTAAGAGAAGTGCAATGGGGCTCATTTTCAAGAAATTCACTTACTGAATCTTGTTTTTGAGCCTTTTTCTATGAAAGCTCCTTGTTACAGTTTCATCTTTCCAAAAGTGAGTACCAAACATAAATGTTAGTGTTTTATACAAGAAACTCTTATTTTTGTGAATGTTTGAGACTTTTTATATCATTATATTTTTTATTTCACTGTTTTCTATGAAGGGGGTTGTGCAATGTTGATTACTTTTAATTTTCTCTTTGTATTTCAACCCAAAAAGTACAATGGAGAGTTTTGACGGTAGTGGTTCCATTGGTACATAAAATTCGTAAGCCTTTGTTTCTCCTAGGCCTTTGTTTCAAGGGAAGGATTCTATCTGGAAATTCTGAGGCAAGTCATCTAAGGTTTAGAGGATCTACGAATTTGTTTGAGGCAAATAAGAACACACATCTTAATATCCTGAGGCAGGCTAACACCTTTCTGAGATTTGGATGAGGGGTTTTGTTCATTGTTCTTTTTGTGATTCAAGGTTGGGGCATGCAAGTACGTTATGAGGTATAGCAAAAGAAAATTGTTTAAACAAGTCAAAGTTTCGAAGTTTAAGATTTCCAACGAATTTATATAAGATAGGTCGAATTACTCTTTGAAGCTAGACGTTCACACTTGTGGAAAAATCCATTTTGTTCTGAGGGCATGCAGAAGAATAGCCTATCCTAAAGCAGATCTGATTCACTTGGAATCACTTTGTTCTGAGACAAGTGCAAAGGGTTTTTGGGGTAATATTATGCACGAGAACTCATGTATCTTGTACAAAACTCTATTGGTCATATGTGACAATGTGTGTAACGACCCATTCCTAATTTTAAAAGTATATATATATATATATATATATATATATATATATATTATTAATTAAGTCAAATTAATTAAGTTTAAAACAAACATAATACAAGTTAAGCTTTACATAAAGCCATCTCCTCTACATAACTAGATAAGGACTCAAAAGGGGGATATTTCATGCACTTTACCCCAAAACCGTATCTCTAAATTAAATGTCTCCTTAAATGAATATAATATCTCCTTAAATGTCTGCAGACCCTCATAAATGTGATAATATCTACGGGAGTTGAGGGCGGTGGGGAAAATGATATAAGGGGGAGGATGTGAAGGAGGAAAGGGGGTCTTTTGGGGAGAAAAATTCTGTGTTCTGTCCACAGATAGGATTGAAGGATACAAAGTGTTGGGAAGGGAGTCTCATCGTCCTTGGGATTCTGGGCACGGCGGCAGAAGAGTGATCTTCTGGATCTAGGATTGTTTCTAGATCCGCTGGGAGGGCTATATTGTTTCGGTGAACTGTTCATTCTGTCCACAGCATCACAGGAGGAGTGCCTGAGGAGTGCCACCATTAAAACATCTGTTGTATTCCAGGTATTTCCCATGTAGCTAAAATTGAAAATTCATTTCTGAACTGCATGAAATCGTATGACTACTGATTTATGTTTATATATGCTTAGATGTATTCATGGAAATGATGTCTTAAATTGTATTCAGGGGAAGAATGATAGTTTGTAACAGTTGTCTTAATTAAGTGTAAAAAAAAACTTGGAATAATCTTTAGAAGCAGCAGTTATTCTCTGTTAGTTGATTTAGCTAAGTCTTTCTCTCCAGCAAAAACTCTGAAATTCCCTGAAATTTAGTGTAAAATTTAGGAATTTATCTACAAGGTTATTACATATTGTATCAGAGGGTAGTTTCAAACCCTTTTCGACCTAATAAGCCCTGCAATTTCTGTAAAATTCCAGTCTATAGCATGAATAATTATATGTATAGCAGCTGATGCTTTAGGTTATCTTCTGCTGGTGAGCACTTACTGCTGGTGAGCAGTTCTTGAATGAGCAATCATTTAATGACTTTTCACACTCCAAAACTATCCCCAATTCCATCAAAGGTGCAGTGTGCTGCCTCAACACTTGCTGCAGATGCAAGAACCTTCTTGAGTGAGAAAAGACAAAGGCACTCATCTTAAGCAAGAACACTCGCCTGCTTAGCTTAATAGGAAATTGAAATTCACTCAGTCATAGAATCTGTTATGCTATTTTAGGCCAATGGCTAGATTTGAACCAACAATTAATTTAATGAGAAGAATTTGGGATAAGTAGAACTAAGACCAGCATTCCATCCACTAGATTATAATAAATTCAACATAAACTTTTTACAATAACCCATCTAGGCCATTATCCCTACCACTTCCTTTACCTTCCACAGCCCAGCATCAATAACAGAGTCTTCTGTAAGTATTGGACAGCCTCCAAATTAGAAACCAGATCTTCTGAAGGCTTTCAGCCACGATATATTTTCTGCTCTCTACACGGGCAATCTCTGCATCATTTACACGCTGAGCAGCCTTGACTTCCAATAATAATATTTCAAAGAAATTACAGAATCGAAGAGAATATTTCTTGAATAAAATATGGTGTAACATTACAAACAATGAGCTCTTTTGGCAGTTTCTGTTGTTGCATAATCTGTACAGGACAAAAGCAATTCAACCTTAATATACAAAAAATACAGAGCACAAGCTGACTGGTTAACCAAAACTTTTCTCATCTGCATAGTTGACATTCCCTAGCAAATGAGTAAGTACATGGCTTGTCTCTACAGCTTCTTCCGTAGGCTTGACACTCAAATATAATTTACCGGAACAGTTACAACCTTCATGGAAATTTATTCCATTCATACGCACAGTCATAGCCGCCTTCAGTGGATACGATTCAATCCGGATCGAAAGCCCTTTAAAAACAGAATTCAACCTTAGCATAAATTCATCTGAGGCGTAATTTGCCATCTATGTTTCAAAAACAATTCGCAAAAAAAAAAAAAAAAAAAATTTCGTGGGTAGCCGGGGTAAAGCCAGCATGGCATACCATGTTATTGTGTTGTCTAAATCGACGCCACAGGTCACGGCCTATTTTGGTATGTCCTGTCGCGGGAATGAATAGAAAATATTCAAATTTAAAAAAAAAAGCGTGCCACCGTCTGCAAATTAAATTAACACTTAGTTTTCGATATCATGAAATACCCAAGGTTGCAATCGTAATGGTTTTATATAAATCTTATGTTAAGTCCGCTCCAATATATCTCACACGCGGAAAGCCTTTTGATTGGCATATATGTTTAGACACGCGATATTATATAAATTTCAAAACAACACATATTATATAGGCTATACGCCATGGTTTCTACATATTTGAATACGAACTTTATGGTAGCATTGTTGGCCGTCGCAGTGTGGTTTCGAACCTGCGACTGTGTCATGGCCCACGGGATAGGCCGAGGAGGGCGACTGTTCGAATCACACAAACTTGAAATGAACTCACCGTTGTCGGGGATTGAACACGGGTCACTCGCGTGATAGGCGGGAGTATTTACCATTATTAAATTAAAATCCTATTTAAATGTAATGCGTTTAAATTTTAAAAAAATTAAATCAAATTCATAATTTATACGATATTTATTTCGATGGGTTTACTATATGCATTGGAACGGTTTAAAAAAAAATATATATATATATATATATATATATATATATATCTCATTTGGGTAATAACGTACGTAGTTCTGGGTATATATTTAACATAAGATTTAGATCTAATTTTAAGGGTGAATGTCAGTCTTGATTCTTGAGGCTTCATCATTAAATGAATGATACAAGTGCTCTTACAAATTCTACAGCATGCTCAAGGCCTGCATTTCAATCAGGCAAAAAGATGATGATGAACATCGGTTAGTGGTAGAAATCTATGAAGCCACAGGTGTTCACTCTCTGAACGTTGTGGTGAGGAATGTTTTAGATGGAGGTGTGAATTGTCCGAGAAGGATTGACCGACATGGAAAGACAACCTCAGACTTAATCCTTTGTCAAGAAATTGTGTTACCATCAAGACTGTGAAAGACAGCTAGACCTAAATTCAATACTTTCTAGAGCATATCTGTGCCCAAAATGATCATCACCACTTTAGAGCAAGTGCCATATATACAGGCAGAAAGATTTAGGCTCAAAAGATATGGAAGACCGATATCATTAATTTTTCTTTTTTATGAAGGGGAGTAACCCTTACACATTATGATGAAACGTCTTTGCTAGAGTCATTGCTATGTGGCATGTGGAGGAATCTTATAGATTTTATTTTAATCTATTACGGTGAAGAGATATCAGTGATTTAGATTTTGTAGCCTTTGATCTTATGTCTATGGTTTAGAATAACTTTTATTTATAATCACCAAATGTAAATATAAAGAGTGGTTTAGTAAGGCTCCATGTGCTATATATATAAATATATATATCATTTGGGTTAATATATATATATAGTGTAGGGTCTAAATATATACCATTAGGTTGAAATAAATATATAAAACATATGACATTAAATCCTGGTATCCAAGCCAGGGTTACAGTGGTGTGTACATATATAGTTAGTGAACAAGAGTATCATTTAATTCAACAAGAGCTACTTTGTCTTCAACAATTTCTATTGATTCCATAAGAATATAACCTATGAAATCCGAGTAGGTGAGGGTTAGTTAGTTGTGTGAGTGAGCAGTTATTGATACTTTATATCTCCATAAATATATAAGCTACAAATAGAGTCAAGATGGAGTCTATTGAGCAATACCATTTATATTTAAATTCCTTTAGAGTTTGATTTTATACAAAATAGACTTGAAAATTGTACTTTAACTCATTTATTTCCCTTCTATAGCTGCATCTAGGATCCAAACCTCAGTAACCGGATACTCCTAAAATGCCCTCGTATCCCCGAATCCCCGTGTCGGACACCTCTACGTATCGGATTTGGCCCCAATTCGAAGGACACGGCGTATCCGTACAGGGTATGGTCGGGATACGACGTATCCGTACAGGGACATGCCGTATCCCGACCATACCCCGTCGGATACGCCCGCGGGTTCAAAAAAGCGTTGTTTTTTATTATAAAGGGGGGCTTTTGCTCATTGTTTTTCACCAATTGAGGAGGATTTTTCAGGAGAGGGCATCAAGCCTATGGCCCTAGTATTTATATATGATTCATGGTAATGTTAAATTCTTAAAGTAAAAGTGACATTCTCCTTAATCTTCATTTTCATCCTTTTACTTAAATTTTTAACATTACCATGAAATGACTCAGGATGTTTGAGTGGTTCCGACCTCATTGGATTTCATGTGGAGAAAGTAGAATTTTAGATCTCATTCAAAATCCAGCAGACTTATCAGTTTTTCAGGATTTCAAGATTGGGCTATTGCAATGTTTCCATCGAATTTTGTCATGTATTAAGGTATGGAACTCGTATTTAATCAAGAGCACCAATCCATTTGGCAGTGTTCTTATGTAACACATTTTGATTCTGATGACTTAATGAAAAAACTACAGTGTCTTACTATCTTCAATCTTGTCTTTCTGAGTAAATTTGACGATTGTATCATGTATGGTGTATCAATGTATCATTGTAATTTGTATTATAGTATCAATGATGATGTATGACTCATGAGTATCTAATATATATGTTTGAATCAATGAATTTTGTATGAATTTGTGCAAAAAATATCTAATTTTTAATATATATATATATATTTTAAAATATATATATATTTTTAATAAAATAATATATAACGTAACGTATCCCAGAAGTATCCTGTTCCGGGGTCACCGTACCCGTATCCGATTCTTCCAATCCCCGTCAACTCCGTATCCCTATGTCCCCGCATCGGAGTGACAGGACGACAATGGCAGAGGCAGTTGAATGTGCTCGTTATGCAGAAGAACATCTGGGGATTAAAAGGGATTTCAGGCCAGCTGAAACAATACCGCAGGCATTTACAGAAAAGACTCCCCGAAATTTCTTCCGAGGAAATAACTCGAGACCACCTCCTTATGGTAACAGGTTTACCCCAAGAGGAGCGGGGGCAGGAGCTCCCAGGACCATAAATGCAATAGCTTCCGGGTCCTCAAACATCAGTACTTGGAGGTCTCGAGGGACTGGTAATCGGGGAAGGAATGGGAGAGGAAGCAGCACCAGGGGACAGAGTTCTTGGTCGGGGATTTCTCAGTCAAACGCAAAAGGACCAACCCGAGTGGACTGTTGGGGATGTGGAGGACCTCATCTTCGACGGGATTGTCCGGAGAACTCTCAGCGAACAGGAAAAAAACCATCATCAGATGCCCAAAGCAATCATAGAATCCATGCTGTCGTCAACAACAACCAAGCAGCACATCAATCCACTGTAGTGGAATCTTCAGGTACAATCAATGGAATAAAACTCAAAATCTTATTTGACACTGGAGCTACTGATAGTTTTATTTCATCTTATGCATTGAATAAATGTGGGTTGGCAGCCTGCAAACAGGACGATTTTAGACAGGTAGAAATGGCTTCAGGGGACCTTCAATCGGTAGAATTAAGTGTGGAAGATTGCAAAGTTGATCTAGGAGTCTATTTGACCAAACTAAAAGTATATGTCACGGCCCTAGGAACTTACGACCTGGTGATAGGAATGGATTGGTTAGAGTTTCATCGAGCATGGGTAGATTGTTCCGGGAAAACAATACTTTGCGTAAATGATATGGGTGAGACAATCCAAATTCAAGGTATTAAAAGAAAAATATCCTTGCATTTCATCTCAGCCATGCAAATGAAGCGGTGGTTAAGGAAGGGTTGTCAAGTGTATGCTGTTCAAGAGGTAAGCAAAGAAAAGAGGCCTTCCTTAGATCAGTATCCGATTCTATCAGAATTTTCGGATGTTTTTCCAAAGGAACTACCTGGATTGCCTCCTCGGAGAGAGCTAGACCTCTCCATTGAATTGAAACCCGGTACGGAACCTATATCTAAAACTCCTTACCGAATGACTGCCCCAGAACTTCAAGAATTGCAAATACAGCTGAAAGAATTGTTAGATGTAGGGCACATTCGACCCAGTGTTTCACCATGGGGTGCTCTTGTAATCTTTGTCAAAAAGAAAGATGGTTCATTGCGACTATGTGTGGACTATTGAGATTTGAACCGAGCCACGGTAAAGAATAGGTATCCAATGCCTCGCATTGACGACCTTTTCGATCAAATGAAAGGAGCTACGGTATTTTCAAAGATCGATCTGCGATCGGGTTATCATCAACTCAGGATTAGCGGAAGTGATGTTTCTAAGACTGCATTCCGAACTCGTTTTGGGCATTATGAATTCATTGTGGTGCCATTTGGGTTGACCAATGCGCCTGCAGTCTTCATGAACCTTATGAATAACGTTCTCCGCAAATATCTCTACAAATTTGTACAAGTTTTCCTGGACGATATTCTTATTTACTCTAAGAATGAGAAGGAGCATGAAGAGCATCTTCGGATAGTGTTATCTTGTCTTAGAGAGCACAAGTTATATGGAAAATTATCCAAATGCGCTTTCTTTCAGAAGGAAATCCATTACTTAGGTCATATCATATCAGGCGAAGGAATCTCCGTAGATCCTGAAAAGGTAAATACAATCAGGGAGTGGCCGATACCTAAGAATGCACATGAAGTGCGTAGTTTTATGGGTTTAGCAGGTTACTACCGAAGGTTTGTGGAGGGATTCTCCAAAATTGCAAAACCAATCACAAACCTTCAGCGCAAGGGTGTTAAGTATGAATGGACGGAGGAATGTGATAAATCTTTTTCCGAACTTAAGCGATTATTAACTAGTGCACCGATTTTGCGAGTACTGGATATGGATAAAGATTTTACTGTGTGTACCGACGCATCTAAGCAAGGGTTAGGTGCAGTTTTAATGCAGGAAGGAGGCGTAATAGCATACGCTTCGAGAAAATTAAAAACACATGAAGAACTTTATGCTACGCATGATTTGGAGTTAGCCGCGGTGGTCTTAGCTTTAAAGATGTGGAGACATTACTTGGTGGGGAGAAACTTTGTGCTTAAAAGTGACCACCAAAGTTTGCAGTATTTATTCACCCAGAGAGACTTGAATGCAAGACAAAGACGATGGAGTGAACTCCTAAGCGAATATGATTTTGCAATTTCATATATAAAAGGGAAGGAAAATGTGGTAGCAGATGCCTTAAGTAGAAGACCCCGAATATTCTCCCTCGTACCTATCAAGGTGAACTTGAGAAATCAAGTGCTTGAACATCTTGTAAGAGATAGTTGGTACTTAAAAGTAAGGTCAGGGCTCGAAAGCAACCATTCGAAGGAACCTAAGTTCGAAGGGTATGATTTGGAGGAGGACGGAATTCTACGATTTCACGGAAGGATGTATATACCAGACAGTGGAGATCTCCGAAACACCATCTTGAAGGAAGCACACCGAGCAGTATATTGTGCACATCCTGGGGTAAAGAAGATGTATGCTGACACCAAGAGACTTTTCTTCTGGTCAGGCATGAAAAATGACATTGTCCAATTTGTTGCTAGGTGCCTTGAATGTCAACAGGTAAAAGCTGACCATCGTCACCCAGCAGGTCTCTTACAACCTCATGACATCCCTATGACCAAATGGGAGATAATTTCTATGGATTTTATCGTTGGGCTGCCTCTTACGCAACAAAAGCATAATGCCATTCTGGTTGTGGTGGATAGATTAACAAAAAGCACCCATTTCATCCCAGTAAGAGATACTTATGAAGTAGCTGACGTAGCACGGGTATTCATAAATGAAATTATCAGATTTCATGGAGTACCTAAGAAAATCATATCCGATAGAGATCCTCGGTTCACATCAAGGTTCTGGAATTGTATGCAGTCGGCCTTGGGAACTCAATTAAATTTGAGTACAGCATATCATCCGGAGACCGATGGACAGACAGAAAGGGTAAATCAAGTACTCGAGGATATGCTAAGGATGTATGTTATGGACCAACAGTCACGTTGGGAAAAGTACTTACCCTTGGTAGAATTTGCTTACAACAATAGCTATCATAGTTCAATCGGGATGCCGCCATTTGAAGCATTATACGGAAGACCTTGCAGAACGCCGTTGAGTTGGGACAGGTTAGAAGATCGAATAATCGTCGGACCAGACTTGATCCAAGAGATGGAGGATCAGGTAAAACTGATTAGACAACGATTAAAAGAGGCTCAGGATAGACAGAAAAGTTATGCAGACACCCACAGGACAGATAGAAGCTATGTGGTGGGAGATCAGGTTTTCATCCGCATCCGACCCAATAAAAGCACCATTTGGTTCGGGAAGGGGACAAAATTATCCCCTCGGTTTATAGGACCGTTTGAAGTCCTGGAAAAAGTTGGACCTGTCGCTTATCGTCTTGCACTGCCACCCCACCTGCACAAAATTCATAATGTATTTCATGTATCTGCCTTACGACACTATATTGCTAATAAATCTCATGACCTTCAATGGAAGGAACTGCAGGTATCGGACGAGGGAACCCTAACGGTCGAACCATTACGTATTCTGGAACGTAGGGTTCGACAGCTCAGGAACCGCCAGATAGACCAAGTGAAAGTCCAGTGGGACAAGTATAGTCCTGGATCAGCGACTTGGGAGGATGCTGAGACTTTTTGCCAGAATTACCCCAGCTTATGCTAAATTTTGAGAACTGAAAACTTTATATGTATATATGACTGCTCTATTTTTGACACTTGAAATTTTGAAATACTATGTAAAGATGAGTTTTTACTTTACTGGTACATGGATACCCATAAAGATAGAATGCTACTTCACTTTACTGATACAAGATATATGCTGTTTGTTTAAAAATTTACTGGTGCATGGACACCGATATGCAAATATGTTATTTAAATTAACATTGCAAGAATGTGAAATCATAGATTAAACATTATAAATGAAACTATCTATCAATTTATTTTATTGCATTTCAAATATGATTGAAGGGAAGGAAATAGAAGAGTAACTACATTTTAAATATGAAAATACATATTGGTATACAGATGGAAAATAGTTAAAACAAATGCATCGTAGATGGAATATGTATGAACTAAACGGAAGCAGTATCTAAACGAAAAATTGTATTAGACATATTGATACATACATGGACAAATGTTTTAAACCAAGTATGATGTATAAGCTCTAGGATCAATATCATAGATAACAATATATTTGGAATAAGTAGAGATTGTTATATGGGTAACAATTTGTTATGAACCATATAGATGCATATGTTGTAATGTGTACAAGTGTTTACATTGCAGATTGTGTACCAGTGATTACTTCACAGAACACGAGTTACCGAAACAATAGACGTGATGACAGAATCCCCAGAACGTTGAGACTCCATGTGATTCCATGATAGGGTGTTGACCCTGGTTCTACTAGGAGGGGTGGTGTTGCCCATTGTTTATCCTCCAATACCTGGAGTCATGGGAGGACTGTGCGAGTCACGCTCCCCTAGACGTGTGATGATGACTGCTGGATGCCTACAAGCATATCAGGTCAATGTAATCGACGTTGATATCTTTAAGGTCTGTGAATGGATCAGTAAAACTGATGCCATGTCATATTCCTGTAGAGGACGGATAGGATGGGAGTGAAAGAGATTAGGAAGGATGGGAGGATTTTAGAATAGTCTGTAGAGGCGGTTGAGATGAGAAGAAGAAAAGGAGAACCTGCAACTTCAGACGGAATTCAATCTTAAAATACAAATCTTCTCACATATGCCCTAACCTCTAAAAACATAATTATCGATATGAGTATATGGAACCCTAACTTCGGGACGAAGTTTTTCTGAAGGGAGGAAGTATGTAACGACCCATTCCTAATTTTTAAAAAAAAATATAATTAATTAAGTCAAATTAATTAAGTTTAAAACAAACATAATACAAGTTAAGCTTTACATAAAGCCATCTCCTCTACGTAACTAGATAAGGACCCAAAAGGGGGATATTTCATGCACTTAACCCCAAAACCTTATCTCTAAATTAAATGTCTCCTTAAATGAATATAATATCTCCTTAAATGTCTACAGACCCTCATAAATGTGATAATATCTACGGGAGTTGAGGGCGGTGGGGAAAATGATATAAGGGGGAGGATGTGAAGGAGGAAAGGAGGTCTTTTTGGGAGAAAAATTTTGCGTTCTGTCCACAGATAGGATTGAAGGATACAAAGTGTTATGAAGGGAGTCTCATCGTCCTTGGGATTCTGGGCACGGGGGCAGAAGAGTGATCTTCTGGATCTAGGATTGTTTCTAGATCGGCTGGGAGGACTATATTGTTTCGTGTTGTTCGTGTCACGGCATCACGGGAGGAGTTTTGAGGAGTCTCACCATTAAACCATCTGCTGCATTCCAGGTATTTCCCATGTAGTTAAAATTGAAATTTCATTTCTAAACTACATGAAATCGTATTTCTATTGATTTATGTTTATATATGCTTAGATATATGCATGGAAATGATCTCTTAAATTGTATTCCGGGGAAGAATGATAGTTTGTAACTGTTGTCTTAATTAAGTAAAAAATAAATAAAAACTTCGAATAATCTTTAGAAGCAGCAGTGAGTCTCTGTTAATTGATTTAGCTAAGTCTTTCTCCCCAGCAAATAAACTCTGAAATTCTCTGAATCTAAGTGATGAATTTAGAAATTTATCTACAAGGTTATTACATAAAACCTCGTGAGACTCAAGAGAGAAACATACTAACCCAGAGTTAGTTTATGGACTCGAAGTCAGTTTAGAGGTAAGAACCTCATCATACTTGATCCCAAATCAAGGTGTTGGACATGTGCCATCCTAGACATAGAGAGTATGACAATATTCAATGTGTCCATCGGTCTTGTTATTGGTCTCTATCCACATTCCCACCTCATTGGCCAAGTGAGAGGTACTTCCCATGAGTCTGAAACTCCATGGATAGGATGCGTGTGGGGCATAGATCAAAGAGAGGTGAACCAACTCAATATCATAACGGTGGGAAGAAGCACAAAAAGGTTAAGGCGAATCTAGAGCTCATTGTCCAACTCAAACGGGACCCTCACGATAAGGTCACATCCAATATTCCAGCTTCTCATGGAAGGTTAAGAATGCGACCTTCCTAGGGGCTTTGTTTGCACCATCCGCAACTACTCATCACTAGCAATGTGATCGAGCCTTACGACGGCTCGTTGTACCATATCCCGAGATAAAGTGGTACCTAATATCAATATACTTGGATACGGTTGAGATTTTGTGTTTTTGGGGTAGCATCAGTTGTGCTCTAGGTCCCAAATTTTGTGGAGGGACTAGAGTACACCTGATCTACAAGACCCATAAATGGATTTAAGAAATTTCAAGTTGTGTTGGAGTTATTCAAATAATTAATTATTTTTAATGGATTTCCTAAGTCTAACTTAGGAAAATAAAATAATTAAAGTGAATTAATTAACACTTGTGCTGAAATTGTCTCAAGTCACATGGATCAAGTAGTCTTTTAATCTCAGCCGTTGATGGATGATTTAATCTCGGTCGTTGGAGGGTTCAACAAAAAGTATAAGGGAAATGCTTGAGGGTCAATTGAAGACACACACACAATTTCTATAGAACTAAGGAATAGATCTGGAATTCTAGGGCGGGTTTGCTAAGAATTTCCAATGGAATTTTCTGCAGTGAGGGGTAGTATTGGCCAAGGGAATGTTCTGATTCCAGGGCCAAGAGACAGCAAGAGGCAAGAGGGCTTGACTCAGGACGGTGCGAAGCAAGAGCGGCGGCTACGAGGTGCTACGCGAGGACTGTGAGCACTAGGAGGCCTCAAAAATCACGCGAGGGGGCACAGGGCCAGGTGTGAGGCGTGAGACCCTTCCGGTGGCAGTCCTTGCAGTGCAGCGCAATGGCATTTGAGGGTAGGGGTCGAACTTCTCCCTGACACCCAACCTCTAGAACAACGACTTATCATGCTTGAGCGTGCTTCCGAAGACCGCCGTATTGCCTTGCAAACCATGGAAGCGGCCAAAAAACGCACCAAAGCTCGGTATGACCAAAAAGTCCAGCCTCGTCCTTTTCACAAAGGCGACCTTGTTCTAGTATATGACCAGGCCCATGATGTCCTTGGTCACAGGAAGTTCGACTCATTATGGCTAGGCCCTTACATCATCAGTAAGGAGCTTGGTAAGGGGGCATACCTTTTATAAGACTTCAAAGGCAATCTTCGCAATGCACTCTATCTTAAGAAATATTACCCTTAGCATTTCCCTTCTGAGATGCGTGTTTTATTTTCTGTTAGATAGCCAGCATATTTTTATTTATCCTTCGCCAGGACCTATTTTGCCCAAGAAGGGTCACTTCACCTCTCTTTAAAATCGAATTTCCTCACTGACAACACTTGTACTTGGGGCACCATCTTGCCTCCTTACTTGTCCATGTTTGTGACGATTTTCTTCATGAGTCCACACCTTGTACTCATGCTTTTATGGTCCCCCATTGGGCCTTTTACTGTGTGGCAGCACCATCGAGTCGCCCTTGTTTAGAGCATCCAAGTTGAGTCATCATCGCATTCATGGAGTCTATCCCGCGTCCCTTTGTACCCCACTATAGCCCTCCATCCTTCATTGCTTGGTCTCTCTCTTGTGTCGCATATTATGACCTTCAGTCCCACTGTCCCCTATCCCTTACGATATTGTGTCAGTCGTTGCCATGTCATTCATGCCCTTTATGCTCTAACAAGGGAAGTCGTCCATTCGCCACTCCATCCTTCCCATTTCCACCATCATCATTAGTGTCAGTCTGTCCGTCGCTCTATTGTTCTTCTCCCGTGCCTTAGTTGAGGTTCTCTCATTGCCTCACCTACGGCGGACCTCCTTCTGTCGACCTCAGCACATTTATTCCAGAAGCAAGGTCTAGAGGGCGGTGTACCTTGGTTCCAACTTCCACTTTTGTTCGGTGCCTCGGATCAGGCAGGGGGATTTCTCACTTCCCTTTGACTTGGTTGCTTCTCCAACTCCTTTCAGCATGATCGAGATTCGTATACTGGACAGTCCAGTGACCCAGCAGCAGCTCTTGATGATTCCCGGGCGTGTGTGAGATGTCTCGGCCCTCATGAGGGGGTGGCCCTGCAGGTAGCCCCCCACATGCCCGGATGACCTCTTCATTGCAGCCTTCGATGCCGCTCCAGCTTTTGATGATGTTGGCCTTAGCCACTTGCAGCACCTCTATGATTTGCATGTATCAGTCAGATTTTGTGAGCCCTTCCCCATTTACAGGGGGCATTTGAGTTGTATTTATCTCATGTACTCAGATGATATTGTACTAGTCCTGGCTGTTATCCCAGGCACAGCATGTATATGAGACTCTTCATTGTATTTTTATCTGGCTCTTGATTATGCCAGCTGTACTCTATGGTTCGGTCCCTTGTTCACTAGACACACTATTCTTTTGTACTTTGTCACGGCGGGCATAGGTATGCCTCCCCCGCCGCCTTCAGCACAGGTACCCTCTCATAACAGAGACTTGTTGCACCTGTGAGTCTCGTCTCCTCAGGGTCTAGTCCTTCAGCACACTATCTACCTCACACTTCTCTCTCTGACATCCCCTTTTGTTGTCTGGTGATTGTATTCTTACAACGTACTTCGGTCATACGATTTGCTCCTGACACTCGCACGCTGGGGGGCAATCTGTTACACCATTTTTTGGTCATCTAACTCTTCATCATTAGATGGACCGAAGTACACCATGTAAGACCAGTTTTACCCCAAGTAAAACTGCTTTCACTATGTTAATTAGGAAACCCCAAAAGGAATAATTAATTAAACCATAATTTAATTAGTATTCCCAGTCATGTTTAACCCAAAAACAAAGAAATTAATGAGATAAACCCATAGTTATCTTATTATTTTCTAGGAATAATTATTTAAATAATATTCCTTGTTAAATATGACCAAATCAACCACTATTAATTAAATAAATCATTATTTATTTGATTATATCTCAACCACTTCCTTAAAAGGATAAATAAATCATTTATTTATTTATTCTTCACTAATCAAGGGATTTTGACCCAAGTCAAAGTTCCTTTCCCTCCAACAAATAATAATAAAATATTCCATAGAGGTGGATCTAGATTTGGTTAACATTATTTTAATCATGCACCAAGATCTAGAATGACCCAATATTTTGTTATAAATAGGAGAGTTTTCCCCTTCATTCTTCACCTTTTGTTGCATACTAGATCACTCTGGATCTATACACTCGGTCTCATTTTCTGCCATTGTTGCTCCCATTGAGCTCTACCTTCTACATTGGGTTTTCTACATCTACAAGAGAGAGAAAGCTTAGATCTGAAGTGCTGAGGACTACAAAGAACCCATCCCATTGAGGAGATCTGGATACACCTTCTTGTTTCCTCCCAGGTGCCCTGTAATATAAAAATTCATTCAAAATATCGTGTTCTTGTCTTGTCTGTTGGATGCATGGAGAAAACTCTTTACTTTACTGCTTAATATCTCTCCATTTATAGATTTGTTGCAGCACTTTAACTACTAATTGCAGATCTGAAGATGTTTTGCAGCCATTATTGTTGTTAGGGCTATTAGTTATGCGTAGCTAAAGTGGTTCTTTTTCGTACGCTTAGACAAAGAATGAAATTCATGGTTATCTCAAACCCATATTCCCGGGCGTAAGAGGATTGCGTCACCCACTCTGGGGTTACGCAATCCACTTTTGAGCCACGCTAGGACTGCGTTGGGCCAGCCAAGAGGACGTTGTCCAGTCACTTCTCTTGTTGCAGAAGAAGTCAGCCAAGTTTTGGAAGTAGTGCTGGTGGGGTAGAGATTCTGCAGGTGCAGAATTGTGCCTAGCTAAGGTAACAAAGGCGGGAGGAAGACAGTCATTCAGCAGATCTAAGCCAAACAAATCTGAGATTCGATCAGGAGGATCGGAGAATACTGTCTGTTTGTGTTTTGGTGGAAGATTTCCAAGAGGGAAGTCAGTTTTCAGAAAGAAGCAGTTACTAGAGGGTTTCTAGTCACCAAGAAACCCAGATCCAGAGGGTGAAGTATTGTTTGCTTCAGATTTGAGCAAAGATGGCTCGATATGGATTGAGGGATCAAGATAGATTGGATGGCATGTCCAACTATGTTATCTGGAAGACCAAAATCCTCTCAGTTCTGGATGAGTATGGTCTCAAAGATCATGCAGAGAATACACTTGCTATACCAACTGACACAGATCCACTCAAGAAGTATGAAGAAAATCAGCACAGACGAAGAGGTTGATCATAGACGGAGTCAAGGATCACATGATTCCTCATGTGACTGGTAAGAATACAGCACATGACATGTGGTCAGCTTTGGAAGTGATGTACCAAGGAGGTTCTGTGCAAAGAAGAATGCTTCTTGAAAATCAGATGCGGATGTTCCAAATGATGAAGGGTGAAGAGAATGATCCATTCCTCTTCAGACTTCAAGCTATCTGTGACCAGTTGATTGGCATGGGTGCTAATCCAGATGAAGGGCTCCTAGTGAGGATGGCCCTGATTGATGTCTCTGAAGAATGGGAGACACTGGTCCAGAGCATTCTGGGAACAACAGCGTTACCATCATGGGCAGATATGTGGGCTATTCTCCGCCAAGAGGAGATCAGTAGGATCACCAAGAAGCAATCCAACAGTGGAGGAAGCGGATCAGCTAGAGTGAAGAAAGAAGAAGAGGAGGATGCAGCTCTTGCATCAAGGGAAAAGAAGAAAGGGAAGAAGAAGAAGGACCTCTCCAAGGTCCTGTGCTTTAACTGTGGTGATCTTGGTCATTTCGCCAGCAGTTGTCCTAAGAAGAAGGACAAAGGAGCTTTTGATTCCAAGGCTGAAACAACAAATGACAATGGCTCTAATGATTATGCAACCATGAGTGCGCATGCACCTCGAGAAAAGAGGTGGGGTGACATGGATATATAGAATATCCAGATTAAGTGGCGAGATCCTTGAGTCAGCCCTACTCTTGGATCACATACGAGCGAGCTATGGGAGCCTTAAGACGGTAGCGGGATGAGTCGGGAGATGGTTACAGATGACCACATTGAAGAGCAAGAGGGAGTTGTAGAGCTAAAGAGGGAGCAGCGTGATGCTGAGGTAGCAGCGCAGAGATGCTAATGAGACTTCAGCAGCACAAAGAAGTTGGGCTCATGCAATGCAGTGTTGTAGCATGACAGTGTCTCCAAGGGGACAGCGTGATTCAGCATCCAAGAGGCTTCAATAGTGGAGGGAAACTTGACATGTCTGTCAAACAGTTGGGCAGAGTCTTTCAGATGCTTACTTCTCAACAACTGAGTTGCAGTGTAGCAGTTAGCAGTGGCAGTGCTATGGGCAACATGATGCAACAATTTGAGAGGGAGTTGCAGTACAGATGTTGCAGTGTCAATGGCAGTGGCATGGGCAGCAGTACAGAGAGCAGCAGTGCAGTAGATGGAGGGCAGTAGACCAAGCATCAACAGCACAAACCAAGTACTCAAGATCTTGTAATGCATGGTGTGATGTATTGCTAGAGCACACTTCTGATGCTAAGAGGGAGTGTTGAGATTTTGCGTATTTGGGGTAGAATCAATTGTGCTCTAGGCCCCAAATTTTGTGGAGGGTCTAAAATACACCTGATCTACAAGACCCAGAAATGGATTTGAGAAATTTCAAGTTGTGTTGAAGTTATTCAAATAATAAATAATTTTTAATGGATTTCCTAAATCTAACTTAGGAAAATAAAATAATTAAAGTGAATTAAATAACACGTGCTGAAATTGTCTTAAGTCACATGGATCAAGCAGTCTTTTAATCTCAGCCATTGATGGATAATTTAATCTCGGCCGTTGAAGGGTTCAACAAAAAAGTATAATAGAAAGGCTTGAGGGTCAGTTGAAGACACACAATTTCTGTAAAACTGAGGAATAGATCTGGAATCCTAGGGCGAGTTTGCTAAGAATTTCTAGTGGAATTTCCTGCAGTGAGGGGTAGTATTGGCTGAGGGAATGATCCGATTCCAAGAGCCAAGAGACAGCAAGAGGTAAGAGGAGCAGCTCAAGGACAGCGCAGAGAAGCAAGGCAACAGCTACGCAGGTGTTGCGCAGCCATTATGCAGGTTCTACGCAGGACAGCACAGAGGCACTAGGAGGCTTCAGAAATCACGCAAAGGGCCTTTTAGGGCCAGCGTGAGGCTGTGAGACCCTTCCAGAGGTGACGCAGTCCCTTCTGGTGCAGCGCAGTGGAATTTGAGGGTAGCAGGGTTGACGTTGGGGCTTCAGGGGCAGCGCTGAGGGTTTCTAGGGTCAGATCTGGGCCGAGTCCTGTAAATCCCGTTTGAGGGTGTGGATCAATCAGATATTTGGCACTAGATCTTCAAGTTCGCTGCAGATCATATATCTTTTATTCTTTGTCGGGTCTTCCAAGGTTGGAACCCAGATTTGTTGTACTCAAAACTACTTAATAATAAAACCCTCATATCTACTGAACCGATTTTCCTGCTTTGGGTTTTTCCAGGGACTAATGTCCAAAAATCCGTGTGTCACTTTGTTGCATGAGTGAATTATTCAGTAAATGATCTGCATGTGTAGGCCGTAGTTGTGTTTATTTTCGGTATTTTCTAAATCTAAATTCTGGAAATAACTTGTATAAATTAAATCAAGTAGGAGAAAATAAACCAATACACTACAGTGGAATTTTCACAGGATCGATCGTGGAACACGGGGTTCTCAGACAGACAAATCCCACTCTGGTTATCGCAAAGGACAACGGTGGTATCTAGCACATGTCCAAACAACTCACTGAAGAGCTTTCTCAACCAAACAACTTCACAACAAGCCATACTCGCTGCAATGTATTCGGCCTCAACAGTGCTCAAAGCAACCGATTTATGCTTCCTGCTCATCCAAGATATCGAAGCAGAACCCCAAGGTGAAGCAACATCCAGATGTGCTCTTACGATCCACCACACTGCTAGCCCAATCGGCATCGGTATATCCATGGAGTCTCAAACTCCCTGCAGTGTATCTCAACCCATGGTTGATTGTTCCCCGAAGATATCTCAAAAGATTTTTGGCACCAATCAAGTGAATGTGATGAGGCTCAACCATATGTCGACTCAAAGTGTTCACTACAAAACATATGTCCAAACAGGAGTTAACTACGAACATCGATGCCCCTACGAGTTGTCGATACTCAGTGGGACCTCCCAGCTCGGGCCCAGCAGCGCATCCACACAACTTTTTAAAGTTGAGTTCCATCGGTGTCGACACGGACTTACAGTCCACCATTCCAAATCTCTCCAGCAGCTTCACAACATATTTTCCTTGAGAAAGGAAAATCTCACCTGTCTTTTGCCAAACCTCCAAGCCTAGGAAATATTGCATCAGTCCTAGGTCCTTCATTTCGAACTCAGAAGCTAGCTCCCTCTTACATTGATGAATGAGAGGGTCAGCACCTGTCAAGAAGAGATCGTCCACATAGAGAACCAGAATGAGAGGCCTTTCTTTATCAACCTTAAAATAAAGGTTTGGATCAGCATCACTTCAAGTGAAGCCCAGCTTCATCAAGTAGTTATAAATCCTCTCATACCAGGCCCTGGTGGCTTGCTTCAACCCATAGAGGGCTTTCTTCAACCTGCATAAATATGTGTCTCTATCTTGGACTTCAAACCCTAGAGGTTGCTCCACATAAACCTCTTCCTTGATTGAACCATGTAAAAAGGCAGTCTTCGCATCCATCTGATGGAGACTCCATCCTTGCATTGTAGCAAGGGCAATAATAGATCGGATGGTGGTATAGTGGGCGACAGGTGAAAATATATCATCATAGTCTATGCCTTCCTTTTGAGAGAAGTCACATGCAACAAATCTTGCCTTGTACTTTTCAGACTTCCATCGGCTCCATGCTTGATCTTGAAGAGTCATTTCAAGGTGACAACAGATTTTTCCTCAGGTCTCTGGACTACTTCCCAGACATCATTCTTCATAATAGACTCATATTCTTCGTTCATAGCATCCTTCCAAACTTGATGCTTCACTGCTTCTTCAAATGATCCAGGCTCAGATTGTACAATAGAACTCATGGCTGCTAGGTACCCTTGTTACCTATTCGGCTTCTTACTTTCACGAAATGTCCCCCTTGGAGGAATATGTCTCTCGGCATCTTCGAGAGTATCCCTAAGCCATGAGGGTCTCCTTTTATTTGAAGGAGGTTGATCTATAGGATCCATTGGACCTTCAACATCGGACATTGGCTCATCCTTCGGTTCTTCCTGCCTTCTAGCTTCTTCTTCTTCTTCTTTGCCTTTTTTTGAGCTAGGAAGATTCCTCACTTTCTTGAGGGCAGCATCTTCATCGAAGACCACATCGTGGCATATCTCCACTTCTCTTTGACCAGGCACATAGATTCTATATGCCTTCGAGGTTTCATTGTAGCCCACAAACATTCCCTTCTTCCCAGAAGCATCCAGCTTGCTTCTCTTTTCTTTTGGCACATGAAAATAAACAGGACTTCCAAAAACTCGAAGATGGGAGACATCAGGCTTCTTACCAGAGAAGAATTCTTCGGGAGTTTTGGAGTCCAATGCGGAATGCATGCATCTATTTTGAACATACACAACAGTGTTCACAACTTCTCCCCATAGAAACTTCAGAAGACCTTGGTCATATAGCATGGCACGGGAAACTTCCACAATGGTTCTATTCTTTCTTTCTGCAACACCATTTTGCTCGAGCGTATACACAGTTGTGGTCTCCCTCTTAATGCTAGCTTCCCTGCAAAATTCATTGAATTCATTTAACTCATACTCGAGTCCCATTATCGGTCCTCAAAATTTGATCTTCTTCTCTGTTTAATTTTCAACCAAGGCCTTGAAGGTACAAAACCATTTGAATGCTTTGTCCTTCTTCTTCAAGAAATATATCCAAGTCTTGCAGGAGAAGTCGTCTATAAAAGTCGTGTAATAATAACATCCTCCCGAGGATGTTACGGACAGCATACTAGATAGATCGAATCTAGGTTGCACGACAGAAACGAGTTTCCGAAACGGGAAGCAAAGCGAAACGTGACCTCCCCAAATTTTGGAAATGGGAAAACGCGATATATATATATATATATGTTATAATTTAAATTTATATTAGAATTTATGACATTTAAGAAATGTTATGTGAAATCATAAAACATACATGATAAATTCAAAGCATAAACTATTACAAGTTACAAGACATTTACTCATGAATGATCATTGATAGCGGACACATAATAAAAATAGCAATATCGAAATATCCAAAACCAGCCTTTATTATATATCAAAATCTCAAAATCAGCCTTTATTATATATATGAGGCTGCAAGTACAATAAAAACTATGAGCATGTCAAGTCAAGGTTTTGTTTGAGTGATGGGTACATTTTTAGTAGGGTCATGATAGAGGAGTTTGACAACCAATGTCACTAACATCAAGGTACATAGAGGGATTGGTGCTCTTGATTAAATACAAGTTCCATACCCTAATACATGACAAAATTCGATGGAAACATTGCAATAACCCAATCCTGAAATCCTGAAAAACTGATAAGTCTGCTGGATTTTGAATGAGATCTAAAATTATACTTTCTCCATATGAAATCCAATGAGGTCGGAACCACTCTCAAACATCCTGAGTCATTTCATGGTAATGTTAAAAATTTAAGTAAAAGGATGAAAATGAAGATTAAGGAGAATGTCACTTTTACTTTAAGAATTTAACATTACCATGAATCATATATAAATAATAGGGCCATAGGCTTGATCATAAGAATCGAGTCTTTTTGAGAGAGCCATTTAGATGCAACAAAAGACACCTTCTACAATTAAAAAAATAATAATCTATAGAACACCCAAAAAAAGCAAAAAAATTAAGTTAAAATGGCGAGCTTTTGGCGCTGAAAGCAGCGTTTTCATCAATCGACATTTAAATAGCCGATGCGGACAAAGCGTTTCTCAGTAAGTATGGTATGAAACGCGTTTTATTTCGTTTCAGACGAGAAGCAGTTCTACGTTTGACTTAGATGAGAATGTATCAATTGCAAAATATCAAATGTCTTTGTGACACTTGAGGGAAATGGTCCCCTTGTATGCTTCCCTTTGGCACAATCCTGATATATACCTTCATGATCATCTTTAAACTCAGGCATCCTTGTCACCACCTTCTTTGCTTCAGGAAGGGATTTGTAATGAAGGTGTGCAAACCTCCGGTGCCATATCTTGGTTTGAAGAGTTGTGTCACATGACATGGTCCCCAATGGACTTCCTCCAACCTGATAGAGTGTATCAATTCTAAAACCAACAATAAGAGCTTCTTTGAAGTTCTTCCAAATGCGTACCTTTCCATCGATGAATGCCACTTTGAATCCTTTGTCTTCCATTGACAAAATGGACACAAGATTCTTCTTCAAATCAGGTACGTACAACACATCTTGTAAGCGAAGGACTTGACCTTGAGATAGATGAAGGGTCACAGTCCCTGTCTCTTTCACGGGATAGGTGGCCTTGTCTCCAAGGATAGTCTCCAAATTAGTATCCTTCTCAATCAAATCAGAGAGGGCTTCTTTATATCCAATGAGGTGCCTTCAAGCACCACTATCAATCAACCAGACATCCAGGGTGTCGGGAGGAGATGCAGTAGTGAGAGAAAATACAAGAATATATTCATTTTTCTTATTATCAACAACATTTGATTCATCATACCTGGAATTCCTTGACCCCTTGAAAGGTTGGCCATTTCCATTTCGATCAGAGGGAGCCTTCCTCTTTCCTCTGAACCTGTAGATCCTTTGATTTCCATTCCCCCTGAAGTTGTTGTTGTCATCATCTCTAGGAGAGTCCCTTCTATTGGGGCACTCTCTTGCATAGCGACCAAACTTGTTACAAGTGTAACATCTTCCTTTTCTTCCTTTGGGCCCCGCTCTTCCATGGTTTTGACTTCTTCGACCACCATGGTTCTTCTTTTTTGCATGAGCGGTAAAAGCAGTAAGGTCACCTCCATTCCCATTCGAGGGATGGTCTCTCTCCATCATCCTTGTCTCCTCTTGAGTGCATCTCATCAACAATTCATCAAAATCAAGAATCACATTATTATTAAGAATAGCAATATTGAATACATACCATTCCCAGGGGAGTCCGCCAAAAGCAATGAGGACAAGCTCTCAATCAGCTACCTCTTCTCCAATGGCTAGGAGATCATTCCCGATTTCTGTGAGCCTCAAAAAATATGATTGAATGGATTCATCTTTTCCCTTCTTGATATTCTTCAACTTATTCTTGAAGAAAAGAACTTGGTTAGCAATGCTAGCCCTGAACATGCTAACCAACTTATCATACATCTCTTTAGATGTGCCCAGCTCAGATATATAACCAACCAAGTGTTTATGAATAGAATCCCTGATAATCATCTTCGCCGTGACTTCTCCTCTTCTATATTTTGTCTTTATGGCAGCCGGTGCATTTGATGGAGGCTCATGAATCTTCCCTGGCACATAATCCATGACACCTTGATCTTCCAATAACAAATCCAAAGACATCTTCTAGGCATGATAATCAGACTTATTAGTCAACTTATCATCAATTTTAAAACCCTTGTAGGTTGAGGAGGCCACAAGTCCTTGATAAGACTTCTTCGGTGATTGCTTTTCAAAGTAGCTTGGGATTTGTCTTCACCTTAACTCTGATACCATGTTAAATTTAGATAACCATGGTATGTTCTATGCTTAAATGCAATTTACTTCAATCTTCTTTAAGGCCCAATTCAGATTTAGCAATCACATAAACATGAAAATAAATGTTGATAGAACATAATAATACATCAACAAAAGAGAAGCCAAATAATATAACAGAATTTGTAATTCTTCTTGTCCAGCAAATATAAAGAGAAAAGTTTGTTACAGCAATCAACAGGATGCCCTAGCCAGCAAAGACTTGAGTTGGCCAAACCAACTTCTTCAACATGCCAAATCAGCCTTTCTCCAAGTGTCACACACACCCCTCAAAGACAGCTCCAAAAAGTCAACACAAGTCAACAGAAAATGGTCAACGCAGAAGTCAACTCTGTGGTCAACGGTCAGCAATCAAAGTCAATGTCCAACTTCGATTTTTGTGCCCTCTAATGCAGCATCATGAAATCTGAATTTCTGTGCTGAAATCGAAATCAAAGCTCAACTATTGACGCAAAGTCAATGCTGGTCAATGCTGTCCAGAAAGCCCTAAAACAATCCACAATTTCTCCAGGTTCAGATTCACATGTGTGAGGGATGGAAGCCTCTCCTAGGCTTTACGAACCAATCAGATCACAAGAAGAATGTGTGATGAGATGATGATGAAATAAGCATCATCTCTCTCCTATTTATATCCATCAATGAGGGTGTGTGACACATCTGTTGGGGCTTGTGAGCCTACAATACAAATCTGGCCAACCTTGTCAACTTGCATGTGTGGAAAATAAAATCAAAATATAAGTTATGCTCATCCACACAAGATGATCTTTAGATCAATCTTGCACCTCTCCGAAAGAGGAATCCAACAAAAATATAATCATCATCATAGAATAACAATACAAGGCTTAAGAAGCAGTTTAGTTCCCTGATGGAAACTAATATCTGACATCAAAATGAGATCAATTTATTGTCTCTGTTGCCCAGTTTCATGGGAAGCCTATTCCATTTCAGAGTGATATTATCTGTCTCTTTAACAAATATAAAAGCTGAAGCATGATTATGATCCAATGTTGCAAATATCATTTTGGGGAACATATCACGAATATCAAGACTTGAAGCATGATCATGATCCAATGTTGCAAATATCATTTTGGGAATATATCATCAAGAGTCCAGAATGAAACTTATTGGGAATACCAGGGAAAATACTGAAAAATTATCAGCAAAGAATATACTTAAATTAGAAGTATTCTGAAAAGACCAGAAAATTTGGCAACCTGAAAAACTTCGGAGAATTCAGAAAGATTGGGAGAAATCAGAGATATTTGCAACATTGTTAGGATCTCCTCCCCTTCTCTTGGATGAGAAAAACAATTTCATCCAGAATTTGCAGAGCAACAGTCAAAACCTTGTACAAGCAGTGAGTGATTTGATAAGTACTAAAGGTACATTAGAGGTTCTATCATAACAAATTGCAAAATTTTGCCTCTTTCTTTTTTGAGGAATACAAATAATCTTTGTTAGCATTGATTATAGGAAAGGCCAATGCAACAGGAAAGCTTCTTCCAAGAGAGGTAGGGTTGAAAAAACTCCCAGGCCTTCTATATGCATTACAAAACAAACGTGCCCACAACTTTAACATACGATGCTGTGAACAAAAGGGTTTAAAACAAAACTCCTGGCCAAGAACGCTTCCCAAGAAAAAATCCCTGTTTAATCCAATGTACGAGGAGGGCCTTTTTTTTAAGGGATGAATGGGAATCTCATTAGGGGGAGAACGCATGTTTTCTTGAATAGGAAGCAACAAACTTGAATTCGTTATCATTTTCATTTATTTTATTTATTAATAGGAGATTCGGTTGTTTTATTGTAATTTTCTGCAAGGGTCAGCCCAAAAGAATTCATAGTTTTGAAATTTCCAATCTTGTTAACGCCTCCCAGAACCAATCATCAAGATCTACACAAGAAGGAACAGGCATCATCAAATTATTAGATATGTAAATATTTATAAAAAAATAGTTATACGATTTAGTAGGATTTAGTGCATGCTTCTAAGTTTGATTGATTGTTTTAATCTGTGGCTCATTTATCATATGTAATATACTTAGTATATGACATATATCTTCAATACAAAAGTTGATTGCCAGTTCAAAGACCGTTGTTTTGCTCGTAAGAGGAGAAACAGATCCAATATTAATCAACATTATTGCAACAGATATAAATCAGAACTAATAGACACCGATTAATAAACACCTTTCTTTGCATGTTGAGCTTCAACACCATAAAATTTAAGTTTGCAAGAATAGGTACTTTAGCATGAAGATTTACACAGCCATTAACTTGATGTTGATGTAAGCTTCTGGTAAACTGTGTGTTGTGTTCATTGATGTGCCCGACATTTCGGAGTGTTCACCCGAAATGTCGGCCAGATCAACAAACACAGCACACAGTTTACCAGTAAGCTTACATCAACATCAAGAATAGGCACTGTTTGTATCCATCATTAGTCATGAATAGTCAACAGTGTCCTGACATAAACAACAAACCTAAAACGTAAGAAAATATATGCCCTCAATTCATGTGGAAAAGATATCATGTCTATCCACGGAACATTCTCTGCAACTTCAATTTAGCAGTTTTTCATCATACAAAATAGTTATTAATTACAGTACAAACCTGAGATTTCCTTAGAATACCATCTGGATCACATGTCGCAATCCAACCAATCCGCCAACCAGGAACCATCCATTTCTTCGATATGCTCCCAAGAGTAATAACAGGTACAGTTGATGCAAAGAATCCCATTGGAATGAATGGCTTCTCACCAAAGACAATATGACCATATACTTCATCTGAGATTATTAACAAACCTAACCTTTTAGCCGTCTCTGCAACCTGCATGGTAGTTTAAACTTTCAATTTACCAACAAAAGGAAACAAGAGATGTCATAGGCATATATATGTACAGATCAATACAAAGCTTTGTCCTCTTAATAGATTATGGACAGGTTTTTAGAAGAATAAGAAAATTGAGGTAGAAATAAGTATATTTCCATGATAAGAACATTTTCCTCTCATAGGCCATGAATTGAACTCAGCTCAATCTAGCTGCAGCAAATTATATATCAACTTCAATTAATAGAAGAAGATATTTAAACTAGAAGTTGATGGAAATAAGAGAAGCCATCAGTATACAAACAGTTAATTATGTCGCCAGATTACAGCCCACCTTAGTCAAATGATCATGGGTAAAAATAGTGCCACATGGATTGCTAGGATTGATAATAACCATTGCCACTGTGTTGCTGTCTGCAATTGCATGAATTTGATCTAGATTGATTTCCCAACCCCTTTCTGGAACTAAATCATAATGCCTTGCTTCAATGCCTTTGTATGCCATTAATGCTTCATACGCTGGAAATCCTGGTCTTGGGAGGAGAATATTTGCACCTTCACGAGCCAAAACTGAGAGAACCACATCAATTGCTTGTGAACAGCCACAAGTCAGGAAAACATCATCCTCGGACAGCTTAAAGGGCATCCCATGAGAAAGATAATCTGCAACCACTCTGAAAGTGAAGTTATGCAGATCAGCATGACAAAAAGTTTATGGAAAAAATTATGATGGTCTTACTTTCATAAATGGTAGCTAAATCTTTGACATTCGTAAAATTAGAAAGATGAAGGCCTGCCAAAATCATGAATCACTGGAACAACTACTCCACTACTCGTTCACATTTCAGCGTGACTCATCAATTATGGTAAGTATAACAATCCCACTACTAATTCTTACTGATTTATGTTAAGTACTTCATTATCAATGTTTGCATAGTGTTGGCAACAATGTGTAGCCCTTAAATATATATTTGTTACAACCCTAGGTTTAGATTATTGTATTTAAATCTTAGAGTAGATAAACACCAAATCATGAAACACACAGACCAAACACTATGGGACAAAATATAACAATAGCAGACAAAGTATCAATAGAATATAATATTCCAGCTGAAGTAAAGCCAATTGTAAACAGTAATATTTGAATATCATAAAATCCTTTACTCATGTACAGTCTTTCTAGTTTACAACCAAGATGATTGAAACATGAACATAGATTAAGAGTAGCTTAGTATTTGTAAACCCATCCAACCTTCAACAATGCTGTTGAGATACAGAACCCTGGTCAACAGAAAACTACAAGCTATTAAAACATTTTGAAGATTATTCTACTTAGTTGTTTACTGACAACATTTTATCTGATTATTTACACACATCTGCAAATACCCTAGCATAGAATGTCTTGTAAGCATCCAATATCCTAATCCATGCTAATCATAGTTGGCACTAAACCTACTCTATAGAACCAGATATAGGCACTGTAACTTCTAATAGTCCCCATTTTAGAAAGATTTTTCCTTATATAATGGATGATGCCGATAGTAAACCTGATTTTACTGCCTCTTCCATCTGCTAAGAAGTTCTAGTCATTGTTGATAACATTAGCAATGCCAAAAAATCGCTAAGTCTCTGGACATCGGAAATTATTGGGTAAAACATTGGCAAAAATTGGGAAAGTGTGGTGAACATTATAAAATACAAAATAAACTCATTTTTACATATTTTTAAAATATAAACTAATAGCAACATTAAATAAACACATTGACACAAAAATATGAAAAAGACAACAATATATATGATGTAGTGGATGCCAAATGACACATCAAAGGTGATACTAAACCCCAATAGTTGTCCAATCAAGGACTCAAAACTGGACAACCAATACAAAATGGCATCAAATATATATCAATGTATTTCATCATCAAGAGTCATCTACAATGACAAAGATAGCAATTAGCTATCAATTCCTTCTCCCTCTTTTATGGGAAATGATGATGGTTCATTTGTCACTAGAAGGTCTTGTTACCCCTCCTTACAGCAGGGGTACCTATGGTTAAATTCTTCACTCTTATTCAGCAAAGCAGAATGGAGATAGGACTATATTTGGCCATTTTCACATTTCCTAAGGCATTACACAGATCCCAATGCATATGGCTCCAGGATCCAAAATTCTACAAGGGATCATTTTGTACAGCATGAAGCATACTTGACATGCCACATTGAAATTTTGGCAAAAGAAGCTTTTTTCAAGCCAAATTCATCAAGCAGGACCTAAGCACAGTAATGTGTGAGCAAAAGATAGCAAAGGTATATTTTCGTTGCATGTGAGATGTTTTATGTTGCATGTCATGCATAGAGCCTCCTATCACACGTGCCAGCCTCCTAGAGCCCAAAACTTGCAAAATGCTAGTGTTCTAGCACCAATGCAAGCAAAAAACAACAATTTCCAGCTCACAGGTGCAAGTTATTCAAGGTGGCCTACAACTAATGCCTTAGTTCCAAATTGGGCATGTGATAGCTTTGTTGAAATACTAGTGATGGGACCCACCACTTCAAGAAAAACTCCAGACAAATCTAGTACGGCGTTTTTTGTACAAGGCAGTTTCTGGGACTGGTCAATTTGCATGCCAACTCACACATCAGAGTCAAAGAACAGTCAAACAAGTCGTTGGAGCCACCTAAGCTAGTCGTCAAGCTACTATTCCTCTGATTTAGCTTAGATCAAGTCAAATGTGGACAAATTGGACCTGTTACCCACCAAAATGGGTAACCCCATAGGAGGAAATTTTTTCCTATATATGACAGCCAGTCGGCCAACCAGACCGCCAACGGTCCCTTCCAGCCACCATTAGATGATGATATGCCATGTGCCTCTGCCATTTGCATTAGCCATGTGCCTCTGCCATTTGCATTAGCCATGTGCCTCTCACCATCCGGCATTAGCACTTGGATGAAGGTGAGTTACTATTCAAAAGGTACTTCAATCATTTTGCAATCGGGTGCTTATACTTGTGTGTTTTGGGCATTTAGTATGGATAATGGGGTGATCTAAAAGATTGACAACCCTTGATCGTATTCTTTTTCTCTCACCTTACCAGGGGGGTTAACCTTTGACCCAAATCCAATGGGACCTCCCTTAAGGCCCTTTGGGTTATAGGAGGGGCACTACCTAGAAAGCCATGATTGAGATAGCTTGTTCCATTCTCCCTATGTCATACTTAACATCTTCCATGCCACATTACAAGCCCCATATCTCACATCCATCCTTTGAGTACAACTTGTCATTGGTTCCTGGGTATTTGGCACTCATATGTTAACATACCTTGAGTAGGGCCCAAAAACTTTTCCCGGGGAGGTTGATGCAACTAGAGAGAAGGAAAAAGCATCTCATGGCCACAATAAAATAAAAGAAAGAAAATCAAGATGCAAAAGATAGTCATGACATAAATATTAGCATGTGGACCAAAGTCTAGCATGAGCTCTACCTACCTCATATGGCAATCACTCGGTTCCTATGCACATGATGCTCCATTATATCAAGAGAAAACCTTGCGTGTCCCAACCCTGATGAGTGATAAACTAATTCATCTTTAAAAGGTAATAAAATTGCTACATCATACAAAGCAAGCTCTAACCCTTGAGCTATAAGTGGTAATACAAGGAATAATCAAGAAGTAAAAAGCACACAAGAGGGGTGGAAAAATCAAGGTTGCGTTGGTAACTCATGCATCCACAAATGCTCCCTCCTCACATCTATACCAAGGTTGCGGGAGAGCACCCCCTCCCCCGCTCTCGAACCCACTCTCGGAGCACGCTCTGGGCAGGAGCACATCAGGAGTGACCCCGAGAGCGTGCACCCTAAAAAAAAATTCTCCTTGCCTGTTACCCACCATTTTGTGGGTGGTATCCCTAGGGGAAAAAATTCTCCAAGATGATCCTCAGACGGCAGCCAACAGCTCCTTGTAGCCACCAACTAGCTCATCATGCCATTTCTCCGCCACCTGAGCCAGTCATGTCGTCCCTCACCCATATGTCATGATCGTATGTTTGAAGGTGAGCCTTCTGAACGTAAAGGTATGCCTTGTCATTTGGCAATTGAGTATTGTAGTTTACTTATCATGGGAACTTTTGAGCATGGACTAATGGGGGGATTTGGTGGAAAGAGTGGGTTAGTTCTGTGCTCTTGTCCTCTAGACCTCTTTTGGATGTTACCTTTGGATCCTAATCCTGTGGGATCTCTTTTATTGACCATTGGGCTTTAGGGATGGTACTACATGGGAAACCCTAATTTTGTTTGCGTAGTCCCGCTCCCTCATCCACATATATCACTCCCCTTACGTTCATTACAACCCCATACATCATTTCTCCCACCTGGATCGTCCTCCCTCCACTAGGTCTACATAGGGTTAGCCTCTCCTTCCCCTTGCCCACACCTTGGGTCAAGCCTAAAATGATGCCCCAGAGGTTGATGCATTTGAAAAGAAACAGTAAAAGCATAATTGGCCACATCCAACAGGAAAATGTACCACAAAATGCAAAAGATGGTCGGGACAAACACATTTAGCACGTGAGCAAAAGCCAATTCATGAGATCTACCCCATTCCCATAGCCATCACCCTAGTTCCTATAGGCCCTAGATGAGCCTCCTTTACCATTCAGGAACCCATGATTGTCCCAACCCCTGGTGGGCAATGAACTGCCCTACCTTAAGGGAGATATCCATTGTTATACCTTACACATCATGCCCGCATCCCTTCAGCCCCCAGCAGTTAATCAAAGAAATATCATGAAAGGTAAAAGGCATATAAAGAGTGGAAAAATAAAGGTCGAGATAACTCATGCACCATGAATTCTCCCTCCTATACATTATATACTCAAGTGTGGGCTTCCCTTTATTAGCTACCCTTGTACCCCGACATGTGACCCAAGGTTGCCCCTTTCATTTGTACTCTGTCCCATCACTTTATCATGTACCACTACCATTTGAAGGATGTACCTTAGACATACTGTCCCCTCTAGAAGTAGAAACCACCTAATAGGGTACTCGGTTAAACCCCCTTGGAGTTTGGAGACATTAGCACATGCAAAAACCCACTATGGAAGGGCATGCCATTATGAAGTACCCACTTGTTGTCCATGGTTTGTAAGCTCTTTAACTCAATTTCTTTAAATGACTTGTACTGGAAGGAAAGGGGACGCATTGGATCTTATGCAAGATTGCAGATGGTTTCCATTTTGGTTTGGTCTCCCTATACGAGGTTGAGCTACATTGGCACATGTAGGGTGTGTGTAGAGAGCCATGGGCCTCAACAGTAGACAACATTCCATGGATCCACAGAGACATTCAAGATCACTCGAAATTTACCTATTGGATGAGGAGGATGCACTTGGTTCACCATGGCCAGTCGACCCCACAATTGTACCATGCACTTGACAAACGACCCAGGATTTGTATAATGATGTGACATTAGCTATACCATCATTTGAACCCTTTCAGATGGTCTATAGGCAACTTCAATCTGTTTGGAGACCCATGAGGACACTTGTGTGCCCCCACACCCAATGAGAGCACCACAGCTTTATTATTTGGAGAACAAGGGGCCAACCCCTTGTCCACTGCTTTTGGGAGTCTTATTCTACATTATGGCACCTATGGACTTAGAAGGCTTTTCTTTCTTGGTTCTATCTACAATATTTTAAAGGGTTTGAATTTGTAAGTGATTTAAGATCACCAAAAGGTTTAATGTGAATGATCCACCAATGGGAAACATCGTCACATGGAAGAAGAGATTTGAGCACTAGACCTCATCAAGCCCTTTGTTGGTGTGAAGTAATCATTGATCCTCTTTGTTAGTCAAACCCTCAAGTGGGTTCCCTTAGTAGACACTTGGTTCGTTTAATGCCATCGTTGATCCTTGGGCTGAGGGAAATCTTATTGACGAATCCTCTCTATGTGAAAATTCCGTTACCCGGAATCCTACTACAACAACTGATAATATTTCTTCTATTTGTTAAATTAATTAAACAAATTATTTGCAGTTTCCTAAGGCAAATATCGAAACATATACACTAAAGCCTTCACAAAACAAATATTGCGAAAGAAAATTAAACATTGAAAGAATAGATGCACACACACAAATTGACACCATTGTTTTTGGACTAAGTCCCCGGAAAAACCCAACTCGGGAAAATCGATGCAACAGTGGAGGGTTTGATTATTATGCAGTAGTAAATTTGAGTACAATCTATGGTTTCTTAATCTAGCAAACCAAAACAGAGAAATGGTTGGCAGTTAAACTAGTGAGAAAAATTCTCACTCAACAGGCTATCCGACACTAACATCAGCTCGATTTAAGTTGCTCCTTGCTCCCTCTGCGCAGTCACTGCGTCAACCTGCATAGTACCGCGTCCCACAAGCTCGGAACTGCATATCCTCTTGCTATCTTTCCAGTTGATGTCTGGGAAATGGATCCTCCTGGACTCCGGACTCTCTGCCTAGCTTCTGGCACTGAATCACTTCTTCTCCCCAGCAAAATACAAATTACCCACTGAGGCTCTGCGCTGCCTCTCTGCAATGTACTCACCGGAACTAAAAAAGCTTCCTCCGGCCTTACTATCTCTGCCCCTCTCTCACTGCTTCGATCTCACTAGCTCTGTCTCCGACAACTGAATGCAACTACTCTGGAAATCTATCTGCTAGTGAATCGAACTGTTGGTCTGTCTTCTCCAAGCCTCATCGAGTTCTTCTTATAATCTTCCATTAAGACTTCAACGGCCACGATTAAAACTTAATCGATGGCTAAGATTATCTAGAAAATCGATCCATGTCATTTTCTAGAAGATTCTCACCATGACTGAATTAATTCCTTTTAATTAATCATATTTCCTAAGTTCAGACTTAGGAAATATTAAAAACTGACTAATTAATTTAATTAAGTCGTCTCTAGGTGGAATTTCCACAAAACGATTTTTGGGTATTGGAAAATACATGTATTCTAAAATCTTTGCCAAATCTCGAGGCTAGAACACATTCGATGCTACAAAAAAATAACACTCCCTCTTAGTGAGGAAAGTGTTCTAGTGTTGCAACCCAAAGTGTTCTAGTGTTGCAACCCACCGAAACAACACCTGTCTCTGCGCTACATCTATGTTGTTGTTGACCCTGCTGAACTACTGCCAACTATTACATCTGCACTACAACTATGTTGCTGCAGCTACTGCAACATCTGCAATTCTTTCTCATTTGTTGTTGTTGCAACTACAGCATCTACAATTGAGAACTACCCAACATACTAAACCAACTGTGTTCAGTATGATGCATTTGTCACCCGAGTCCTGATCAAGGTTGCGGGGGAGTGCCCCCCGACGAACCCACTCACGATTCGTGCTCCCCTCAAGAGCACATAAGGAGCGACCTCGGGAGCGCACTCCCGAATTCGCTCCCATGGGGAGCAATTTTCGGGAGCATGCTCCCGACAAAAAAAATCACTCCCTATTTTTCAAGGGATGATCACTCTCGATCGCTCCCTCCTTAAGAAAATCGCCCACGGCGGCGTGAAGGTCAAGTGACCGGCGAGCAGAGAGTGATGGTCGGAGAGGGAAAAATGGAGGGAAAGGGAGGGGGGGAACATAGAAGGCCCTCCTTCCCCTCATTATTCATCATTTGAGCAAGTGAGCAAGAGAGAGCAAGAGAGAGGAGAGCTTGGAGCTTGGCGAGAGCAAGAGAGAGAGCTTTGAGCTTGAATTGAAGAGGGAAATTGAGGAGCTTGCAAGAGATATTGGAGCTTGGGATTGAAGGCCAAAGAGGTAGGATCTAGAATTTTTTTTATATGTTGAATCTTTGCAAAATGAAAATGTTTCCTTCTCTCTTTCCCATTCCCATTTGGAATTCCTCCATTTTTTTGCAAGCTAAAAACTTGAAACATCATGGCTATATGGCTTGGCATTCTCTTGTTGTTGGTTCCTTTTTTTGTTATTATGGTGTTGGAGAGTAGAAGAAAGAGGGTTGTTCAAGAAGAGGATGAAGAAGTGGGTTATAGTGGATTTGATGAAAATCGTGGAAAGGAGTACCTTGGTGAGGAGGAAGGGGATAGTGGAGATGATGAGGCCACACAAACTAAGAATGACCAAACCCCATTGTGGAAATATGTTACTAGGCCTGAAGCAGGAAAGGGGGTGGAAGTTGAACCACTAAATTTACATGCCACCATTGCAATAAACAATACACAACTTCATACACCCGTGCCAGAAGGCACCTTTGCGGGAAAAGGCCATGGGATGGAGATAAACAAATAGGAATCAAAACTTTTTTAAGTGTGTCAGCAGTAGATAGAGCCAAATACATAAGGGAAGAGGAGGAAGCCCAATACAAATCTAAAAGATCAAAGGGTTTCTTTGAACCTAGACAAATATCACAACATGCACAAAGAAGTCCATTAACCTCCACCCATGGCAGTGGATATGGAGGCACAGATACAAAAATCTCTTGAAGGCATAGAACCATATATCAAATTCCCTTGACAAAGGGCATAGGAATGATGTGGATTCAAAAATTTAGCAGTTTCTTTATGCATGTGGGGTACCATTCAATGTTCTTCGCTCACCTTATTGGCATGCAATGGTTTATGCCATTAATGATGCCCCCAACGGATACAAGAGCCCTGGGTATGACAAGGCTAGAACCGTGGGACTTTATCATGAAAAAGCAAAAATAAATCATTCTTTGAGTAAAATGACAAATTCTTGGAATCAGCATGGGGTGTCCATTGTATCTGATGGATGGAAAAATGTAAAAGTCAAGCCATTGATAATTGTTCTTGTTGTGTCTGTAAGTGGTGCAATCTTCCTTTCATCGTATGATTACTCGGAAAATTTGAAGGTCAGCATCAACATTGCAGAACCATTACTTGAAACAATTGAACGTATTGGACCATACAATGTCATCCGATTCATCATTGATAATGTTGCTAATTGTAATGCAGCGATAGCAATTACTGAGGATAAATACCCCAACATATTTTGGTCTAGGTGTTTGGTTCACACAATGAACCTTTTGATGCATGCTATTATTAAAAACAAACAACCTCAATACAGATGGATTGGTGATTTGTACAAGAGAGGCAAAAAAATGATAAAATTTACTACAAATCATAGCAATACCCATGGGCTTTTCCGCAGTCACTCAAGATTGGAGTTGTTGAAGATTGAAAAGACTAGATTTGCTAGCTATTACCTCACCTTCAAGCGCCTTTTGAAGGTAGGAGAGTCATTGGCTAGCATGGTATCAAGTCCACACTAGCAGGTATTAAAGAACAGGGCTCCAACAACAGTTGACAGGCAAGGTTTTGAACAGGTGGAGGAGACCACTCTTGATGGTTTGTTTTGGGGGCGTGTGAGAGAAGTTTTGAATTTCACCAAGCCCATTTATAGCATGATTCGTTTTGCAGATACAGATAAACCAATGATTCGGGAGGTGTATGAGCAGATGCATAGCATGTTGGGGCAAATAAAATATGTTTTTTAGGAAAATGATCCCAATTGTATTCAATGATTCACAATTGTGTGTGTACACGGTGGAATAAACTTAATGTTCCACTACATGCCTGGGCGTATATCCTTATGCCAAATTACTACTCTCCATCTTGGTTGGGCCAACCTACACCTGGGGGTATGGTTAGGATCAAACCCCATATAGATCCAAAGGTACAAGAGGGATATATGAAAGCATTAGACAAGTTGGTCCCTAACAGGGAGGAGTGTGCTAATATGCGTCTTGAATTAGGTAGATACTTCAGTTGCACTAGTTTGTTTGGTTCTTTGCATGCAATGGAAGATAGAGACAAATTTGAAGCTCTCACATGGTGGGAAGCATATGGCGGTATGGGACTTTTGCCAAAATTGGCAAAAAAAGTTCTCTCACGGGTCATAAATACTTCTTCTGCAGAGAGGTATTGGAGCACCTACAACTTCATCCATAATGTGAGAAGAAACAGACTCAATGAAAACCAAGCAGAAAGCCTGATTTATATGCACTACAACTTGAGGTTGTTGAGTCATTATTGTGATCGGGCTTATTAGGATCTATCATATAAAATTTGGGACAACCCAGAGTATGATAATTTGGAGGATGGCACTATACATCTAGAAGAATTGGAAGAAGAACTTTTGAGAGATGAGGATGAAGCAACAGCAACCATGCCACTGCCACCCCCACCATCCAATAGCAGTGCCAGTATTCGAGTTCCAACTATTGTTCCTTTGTTGATGCCACCTCCACCTACATCCTCACGTGGAGGGCATGTGCCTTCTAGTTCTGGTCATGCGACTATGCGATAGGAGACACCTAGAAGACCACCAATACCACGATCTGCTCAAAAATTGGACATTTCTCATGGCAAGAGGCTAAGCAATAGATAAAATAAATTTACTTGTCTTTTCTAGTTTCTAGTAGTTTTTAACTTTTTTATAACTGTTGAAACTTGACTCTTTCATATTTATTATGATATTTTTTGTAAACAATACGACACTTTAAGTTTGAAGTTTGAAACTTTGAAGTTGGAAGTTATAAGTTTATAACTCATTATGAATTATGAATATGATGCTTCGTGAAAGTTGAAAGTTGTTTCATTTCATTTCATTTTATAACATTTCATTTCATGTTAGATATTCTTTGTTGTAGTGTTTACACTTAGCTTACAAGTACAACTTTGGTGATCAATGACGATAAATTTTATATATTGAATTTTGAAAGCTTGAAACTTTAAGATTGATGAATCATGAGACTCAATATGTTGTATGTTTCTAACATGTGGACGTGGTTGATGAAGATTATAATTTCTAGATGATTGATGTTATATGGTTCAATCTATGTTTTTATGTTTTTTATATCTAATTCATCATTCTACATGCTTTTGTTGACGTGTATGCATCAAAATATAAAAAAGTATATATTATATAAAAATTCGCTCCAGAACCAAGAGCTTTACGAAAATTTCGCTCTCGCTTCCACTCCACCATTTACGCTCTCGCTCCCAGTAACCTTGGTCATAATTGCTACTAGTCTGCGTTGTCAACGCAGCTTTGTGCATTGTTGTTGACTTTACATTCGTTGCCCAATATTCGGCTAACACTAGCTATTTCATCTGTCCTCTGTCCCCAGTGCCTGGCCTGTGGTCCATCTTGCTACTACATACTGTGGGCTCTCGTCGCAAGGTATTGATTCAAGAGGTGGACCTCCTCAAGAATCCTGCCCATCCTATAGCACTCTGGGTATACAAAACCAGGTCACCCCACCTCACTCTTGGAGGGATGTCTGCTATCATGGAAAAGTCTTCCTCAGTACGGAGGGAGCAATGTAATATCCCCAAAAGGAAATAACCAGTAATACACAGAAATATGCCAGACAGATATAGAAAATACAATGCTGGAACCAGATCATGGAACAAGTACACATAGAATGCCAGAAAACTAAGCCATTTTATTATCTGAAAGTACATAGAGAGGAGTACAAGATAATCAGAATGAGTGCACGTATCCTTGCCCTAGGCAAGTGGAGACCCTCTCAGAACAAATAATGGCTGCAAATAAGGACATCGTCCTAGCTGGCTGAAGAGCTGCTATGAAGAGCTGCTGCTGGAATGCAATGGAACTATGAGCTGAAGACTAGAAGATGGCTGATCTCAGTCCTCCAAACCCTCACCAATAAAAACGCTGTCCCTGCTAGTGACAGCGCAGAAACAGATGGAATGCTGGCCACAAAACCTCCAGATGTAATGTTCAGCTCCTCAAGACTAGAAATGTTGGAAAACGCTGTCAAGCCCTACTCACATGACCCTGCTCATCAGATCAGCGTCCTCCCTGATGGATCTGCGTCCTATATGCTCAGATCTACTGGACCTGAAGCCTCCAATCCAGATCTGCGTCCTATCCCTCCAGATCTGCGTCCTCCTATATGGTCGATTCGTGTTATCTCTTCGCATCTATACCGATCCGCTACTATCTCCTCGATTCGCAGAACCTCCAAGGCTTCGGATCCGTTGTTATCTTCTTCGCATCTAGGGCCGGATCTCGCCAATATCTCTCGTATCTCGCAACTTCCCAAGCGGATCTAATGCTATCTCTCCGTATCCGCACTCCGCGTAACCAGATCTCGCAAATATCTCCCTCGTATCTGCACCCAAGTCTCGGATCTCACAATGTGTCTTCGTATCTCGCGTCCTTCCGTCCCGAATCGTCCTCTCTAAGCCTCGATCTTGCGTCCTTTCTTCCCCCGGAACAGCGTTCCTTCCTCTCGCATTCGAATCGCGCCCTTCCTCCCCGAAACAGCCGGTCGCCTTCTAGATTCACGCCCACAAGAAGGGCTTTTCCTCTCCAAATCTCCACTCGAAATCGCTACCAATTCCCACCGAAACTGAAGGATGTTACTCAGAAAATAACCTTACTAGGGCGGGCACTCGAAGTCCCCCGAAGCCAAGGGTGAAACCAGAAATAACCTTACCAGGGCAGGCACTCGAAGTCCCCCGAGGCTAAGGGTGAGATCTCCGACCGGAGACACTCGGTTGCACTAAACAGTGCTGCAGACCGACTAAACAACCGGCGTGCTGAAGCAGACAGAAGTCTAGCTCTCAAAATCAATATCAAATCATGCATGCCCAAATGAGGTGAGAACCCCACCTTTTATAGTGCTAAACTCCCTCCAAAACCTTAACTGCGTCCTTCACTCTCCTTGGCCTGCGCAGTTAACCTTGGGTCAGCCTGATGCCTCCCCATCATACTCGTGTGGACCCCCAAGGCCCCCTCTCTAAGTTATAACGTCAATCAACTAGGAAAAGAACACTTTATTTATAAAGTGAGGTGACTAAAGTGAGGTGACCCTCTTATTTCTCACTTTATTTATTATTTCTAGCTAAAGCGGCAAAATAAAGCAAAAATGAAATATTCCAATTAGCAAAGCTAATTGGGAATATTACAGTCTCCCCCGGCAAAACGTTGCTTGTCCTCAAGCAACTGAAGTGATGGATGATGTAAGATCCTCTCATCCTCCCAAGTGGCATCCTCATCCGGCAAATCCTTCCATCTCACCAAGAATTCTCTGATTTTCCTGCTACGCAGTTGCCTCTCCCTGGTGTCGATAATAGCCTCCGGCTGCAACACCAGATGCCCCTCATCATCTGTAGGCGGTAGCTCCTCGGTGACTCTCACATGCTGGCCCAGTGCCTTCTTTAGGCATGATACGTGAAAGATGTTATGAATCCGGCTGCCTTGGGGCAGTTCCAACTCATATGCAACCTGCCCGATCCTGCGTATCACCCTGTATGGTCCATAAAAACGAGGCTTTAGCTTCTCTGCCCCCTTCTGTTTGAGCGAAGACTGTCGGTATGGCTGTAATCGTAGGTAGACTAGGTCCCCTACCTCAAAGTGTCTCTCCACCCGACCCTTATCAGCATACAATTTCTGCTGATTCTGTGCTGTGGCTATGTTGTCCTTGAGAGCCCGGAGGATGTCTTGGCTCTCTTGGATCCATAATTTGGCTCGTGGAGCCCTGCTAACACCAAACATCATGTCCACAAAAGATAGGGAATGATATCCATACAACGCATAGAAAGGTGTCATACCGATGGACATATGGTGGGTTGTGTTGTAGCAGTACTCGCCCAGATGTAGCCATTTCAGCCATGCTCTCTGCTGCCCACTGACGTAGTTACGCAAGTAGCCCTCTAGCCACTTGTTAACTATCTCCGTCTGCCCGTCCGTCTGGGGATGATAACTAGTGCTCGGTGTCAACTCGGTCCCCGCTAGTCGAAAGAGCTCCTGCCAGAATCCACCCATAAAACGGCTGTCCCTGTCGCTGACAATGGTCTTGGGTAGACCATGCAATCTGAAAACCTCCCGGAAAAACAACTCTGCCACCTGTGCCGCTGTGTGATGTGCCGAAATGGCGAAAAAATGAGCATACTTCGTTAGCCGGTCAACCACTACGAAGATGCAGTCCTTGCCCTGCACTGTGGGCAACCTCGTGATGAAGTCCATCGAAATACTTTCCCACTTCCCCTCCGGAATGGGAAGAGGCTGCAACAACCCCGCAGGATGACTCATCTCTCCCTTGTTCCGCTGGCAAACCTCGCACTCCCTGACATGCCGGAGTACGTCCTCCTTGAGGCCCTTCCATGCAAATCTCTCTCGGATGGCCCTGTACGTCTTGGTGAACCCCTGATGGCCCGCCAATGGTGAATCATGTGAAGCCTGGAGTATCTTCTCCTTGAGCTGAGACCCCTCAGTCAAGAAGATCCTGTCCCTGTAATAGATGACCTCATCGGCCACCCTGTATCTGCTATCTGCTACCTGCCCATCCAGAGACCTCGCATGCAATTCATTTTGGAGTACTCAACCAAGAATCGAGCCTTTCCACTGGGCGTCCAGCCATGAGGATAATGGTCATGTCTATTGAAAGGGCATCGCCACACGTATTCTTCCTTTGATACTCTCTATGTCAAAGTCAAGCCCGGATCTTGCCGATCCACTTCCCCGCCGCTTCTCCCCGTAACCGTCTCTGCCTGTAGCACGAGTCACAGAACTGTCCACTCGAATCGTGATCTAATGCATCGCCTGAATTTGCCAATGCATGCATGATGGCCGCATCTCCTTGTCGTATGTCATATATGGGAGATAGCCTCTTAGCCTTGTGAAGGAGCTTCCGCTTCTCCTCGTAACGCAATCGGATGACCTCCGCATCAAACTGCTTCCAATCCCTCTCCCCGATGCATCGCACTCTAGGACAAAGGGCCGCGTAAAATCTGGCAATGCTAACACGGGACAACTGCTCATCACCTCTTTGAGCTTGTCAAAAGCTCGCTGTGCTGTATCCGACCAACTGAATGCCCCCTTCCTCGTCAGCTCCGTGAGGGGTGCAGCGAGCTGAGAGAAGCCCTTGACGAACTTCCTGTAGTAGGTGCAGATACCAATAAACCCTCGAAGTTCTGTTACATTCCGTGGCTCTGGCCAGTCCCTGATAGCCCTGATCTTCTCCTCGTGGACTCTCACCCCGTCCACTCCTATAATGTGTCCCAGATACAGCATCTCCGTCAATCCAAACTCACACTTGGAGAGCTTGGCAAAGAATTGCTGCTCCTCCAAAATGTGCAAGACTGTCTCAATGTGCTGGAGATGCTCCTCCCAAGTCCTGCTGTATATAAGGATATCATCAAAGAAAACCAGCACAAACTTCCTCAGATGATCCCTGAAAATGTGGTTCATACAAGACTGGAAAGTAGCAGGTGCATTGGTCAACCCAAATGGCATGACCAGAAACTCAAAGTGCCCATAATGACACCTGAAAGCGGTCTTGGGAATGTCCCGTTCCCTCATGCGTATCTGATGGTACCCGGATCTCAAATCAATCTTTGAGAAGAACCGTGCTCCTCTCAACTCATCCATCAGCTCGTCGATCCTGGGAATGGGGTACCTGTTCTTCAGGGTCTTCTTGTTCAGAGCCCTGTAATCAATGCACATGCGTAATGTGCCGTCCTTCTTCTTTACCAGCACTACTGAAGAAGCAAAAGGATTGGTGCTGGGTTGAATGTGCCCAAGGGCCAGCAACTCCTGAATGGCCCGTTCTATCTCAACCCGATAGGCCTTGGGATGCCTATACGGTGTGGTAATCACCGCCTGTATCCCCTGCTCTAGCTCGATCGTGTGCTCAAAGTTCAAACCCCCGATCCGGTGGCTGTCCTGGCGGAATGTCTCCAAAAACTACTGCATATCTGTCGAGAATAGTCTGTAGATCAGGGTGCACCGTCCGTCCTGTATCTACTGCCTCCGAAGCCCGCAACTCTACTGCCCACTCTATATCTCCTTTGCGGAATGTCGCCTCCATGCTGTGTGCCGATACTGTCTGGGGTGGATATGTGTTCTGCCCTCGTATCTTCTCATGCTTCCCCGTCTTGGGATCATCCCACTCCATCTCTAAGGCCTTCCAATCCGTTGTGACCTTCCCCAGAGTAATAAGCCATTGAACCCCCAATATCACATTGGTGTCCGGGATGTCCACCACAAAGAAGTGATCGGTCAATGTATAGGTGCCCATCGTCACTGATAATTCTGGTACATATCGAGCACATGCCATGGTCTGATCTCCCGGTACCAAAACAGAAAACCCATCAAAGCCCTCCGTCGGTATGCCTCTCCGCTCAACCATCTGGGCATCAATGAAGTTGTGGGTGGCCCCACTATCGACTAAGACCGAAACCCGCTGTCCGCGCACTGTCCCCCGTACGCGCAATGTCAAATACTTGGGGACTCCTCGCAATGCTGCTAGAGCTCCCCCAGTAGGTGCGAATGATGCCCCACCTGCATCGGGGGGTGGAGGTGGTAAGGTACTCTGCGCTGCATAACATCCTCCTGCCTCCTCATCATCCTCCTCATCCTCTTCTCCGCTGCTCTCGGAGAAGACCTCTATGAAATGTGCCTTCCCTGCCGCACATTTGTGTCCCGGTGCCCATGGCTCCTGGCAAGTGAAGCATAATCGCTTCCGCCTCAGCTCTCTCCTGGCCTCATCATCAATCTGCCCTCGTCCCGGATTCGCCTTGGGAGGCGGAGCCCTCGTGTCCTTACCCTTAGGCTGGAAAGCCTGTCTCTGGGGATAAGGTGGCCGAGTCCTGGGCAAGACATCCTGTAAGTCTCGAGCCCTACTGATAGCATCCTGTAGTGTAGCCGGTTTGTTCGACCGGACTAAGCCACGAAGTGGCTCTGTCAGCCCTTCCACAAACATATAGACCATCCAGGCTGCCGATAAGTCTGGTACCATCACCGAAACCCTCAAGAAATCTGAAATGTATGCCTCTGCACTCCCAGTCTGTTTGAGCTTGGTCAGCTCAACAAAATGCTGCTCCGGATCCCTCCTGTCAAAGCGCTCTACCACCCTCCTGGTAAACTCGGCATATGTCGTCACTGTGGAATGCCCGAGTGTCGCCATCCCATGAAACCACCAATCCTGAGCCTCACCCTCTAAATGCAATGTAGCCATCTTGATGGCATCCGTCTCCGACATCTGATTAAGCTGGAAATAGATGTCCAGCTTCTCCACCCAAGATTTTGCCGTAATCTTTGATGAACCATCAAACATAGGCAAATGGAATCTACTGGCCGCACGGTGGTCATCACGGTGGTACCCATGCCCCTTGTGCTGGTGCTGATCATGGGGTTTGATGACGTACTGGAACTGGAGATAGCGCTCGAAGGGGAGAGTATCCATGAACTCCTGTCCTAAGGCCCGCCATTCTGCAAAAGCGGCTGCCCATCGAGCTGGACTCAACTCTCTCGGTGCTGTCGACCCCTCGTCCTCTACCAAGAAGGTAGGCATGGTAGGACGTGTGGGTGCTGAGTCATCCCTCTGTGCACCTCCCTGCACTCCTGTCCCTGTGTCTCCTGGCAAGAATGTGGGCATAGTGGATCGCTGAGCCGTTACAATGGGAATAACATCGTGCACTGGTATATGGCGAGACACACTCGATCCCTCACCGATCTGAAGAACTTTAGGGAGCTCTCTCTGACTGATCTCTATGGCCCGGAGCCTCTGTGACTGCTCCTGCACCATCTGTGATGTCTCCTGCATCCTCTGTGACGTCTCCTGTATGTGATGGAGGACCGCCTCTTTAAACCTCACATCATCCTCTGCCATTGGATTACGCTGTTGCTGCTCTGCCTCTGAATCTGTCTCAGGTGGCTCCTGATCAGAATCACTTCCCCCGAAAGGAAACTTCCACCTATCCTCCGCTTCTCTACGTTCCTTCCGATAGATGTAGGGGTTATCCCCGGGCGTCATAGACTGCTAGCACCACAGGCTGAGCCAGATCTATGCTCTGATACCACTGTAATATCCCCAAAAGGAAATAACCAGTAATACACAGAAATATGCCAGACAGATATAGAAAATACAATGCTGGAACCAGATCATGGAACAAGTACACATAGAATGCCAGAAAACTAAGCCATTTTATTAATCTGAAAGTACATAGAGAGGAGTACAAGATAACCAGAATGAGTGCACCTATCCTTGCCCTAGGCAAGTGGAGACCCTCTCAGAATAAATGATGGCTGCAAATAAGGACAGCGTCCTAGCTGGCTGAAGAGTTGCTGTGAAGAGCTGCTGCTGGAATGCAAATGAACTATAAGCTGAAGACTAGAAAATGGCTGATCTCAGTCCTCCAAACCCTCACCAATAAAAAACGCTGTCTCTGCTAGTGACAGCGCAGAAACAGATGGAATGCTGGCCATAAAACCTCCAGATGAAATGATCAGCTCCTGAAGACTAGAAATGCCGGAAAACGCTGTCAAGCCCTACTCACATGACCCTGCTCATCAGATCAGCGTCCTCCCTGATGGATCTGCGTCCTAGATGCTCAGATCTACTGGATCTGAAGCCTCCAATCCAGATCTGCGTCCTATCCCTCCAGATCTGCGTCCTCCAAGATCAGATCTACTGTTATCTCTTCAGATCTATGCTGGATCTGCCAATATCTCCTCAGATCTGCAACCTCCAAGGCTGGATCTGATGTTATCTCTTCAGATCTAGGCTGGATCTGCCAATATCTCCTCAGATCTGCAACCTCCCAAGCTGGATCTAATGTTATCTCTCCAGATCTGCACCCTACAGAACTAGATCTGCAAATATCTCCTCAGATCTGTAATCTCCAAGGCTGGATCTGCCAATGTGCCTTCAGATCTGCGTCCTCCTGTCTCCTGGAACAACGTCTTCTCTCTAAGCCTGATCTGCGTCCTTCCTTTCCCAGGAACAGCGTCCTTCCTCTCAGATCTGAACTGCGTCCTTCTTCCCCCTGAAACAGCGTTCTGCCTGCTAGATCTGCGCAGCCAAAAGAAGGGCTTCTTCCTCTCCAAATCTCCACCTGAAACTGCTACCAATTCCCACTGAAACTGAAGGATGTTACTCAGAAAATAACCTTACTAGGGCAGGCACTCGAAGTCCCCCGAAGCTAAGGGTGAAACCAGAAATAACCTTACCAGGGCAGGCACTCGAAGTCCCCCGAGGCTAAGGGTGAGATCTCCGACCGGAGACACTCGGTTGCACTAAACAGTGCTGCAGACCGACTAAACAACCGGCGTGCTGAAGCAGACAGAAGTCTAGCTCTCAAAATCAATATCAAATCATGCATGCCCAAATGAGGTGAGAACCCCACCTTTTATAATGCAAAACTCCCTCCAAAACCTTAACTGCGTCCTCACTCTCCTTGGCCTGCGCAGTTAACCTTGGGTCAGCCTGATGCCTCCCCATCATACTCATGTGGACCCCCAAGGCCCCCTCTCTAAGTTATAACGTCAATCAACTAGGAAATGAACACTTTATTTATAAAGTGAGGTGACTAAAGTGAGGTGACCCCTCTTATTTCTCACTTTATTTATTACTTCTAGCTAAAGCGGCAAAATTAAACAAAAATGAAATATTCCAATTAGCAAAGCTAATTGGGAATATTACAAAGAAGAAGGACA
>JAXQQM020083091.1:0-26281 GCA_034641835.2 Pinus albicaulis | reverse complement strand
AGAAATGAGAGAAAAGACTAAGACCATCAATAGTGGTAGAAGAAGATGATTTTTGGAAAAAGGCCGACCCACCAAAAAAAAAATTAACTTTCATATTTTCAATAATATTATTTCTAATTTTTTAATTTTATATTTTCAATAATATTATTTCTAATTTTTAAAAAAATTTAAAAACTATTAATTCTATTAAGGCAAAAAGGACATACTAACTTAATAAAGGACTCCTACTAGGCTAAAAAACAAAAAGACAATTATTTCACGATTTAGTTAAAGAGGGAGGCAATATTATTAGCTAATTTTATAAAATTAGATAATAATGTTTAAGGAAATAATAAAATCTAATATATAATAGAATTAAAATGATATATTTAGTTAATTAAATATATCATTATAATTTATTATATATCTAATTTTTACTATATGACTAATTTACAAGATTCATATTAAGATTAAAAGGAAAAAGCTATCTAAAAATAAAAAGTGAGGGAATTATTAAAAGCTAACCTTAATAAAAGTTTTAATAAAATATAAATATATAATTGAATTAAAATGATATATTAGGTTGATTAAATATATCATTTTAGTATATTATATATTTAATTTTATTAAATAATTAATTTTAATGATAAAATTTTTATATTTTTATTTTTATTTTTAAGGATATATTTTAATATAATTAGAGTATTTAAGCTCATTTTAATTAACTAAAAACTATAAAGCCTAGGAAAGGGAAATTTTTTAAAAGGGAATAAGAATAAAATCTAATAACTATTGATTAATTAATTAACCAAATAAAAATTAATTAATTAACTTTTATTATAACCAAATAAAAATTAATTAATTAATAGGGCTAATAATTAGAATTTCAGTTCAATAAAACTAAAAACTAAATAAGAAACCAAAGGAAGAGGGACATACCTGGGGTTGAAAACTATACCTTACTGGCGGGTGTTTCTGGAGGAATAGATCTGTCGAAGAAGGGGTATCCAAGTGTCACTAATTTCAACTCCACCATCCCTATTAAGATTATCTGGATGCTTTATGATCTCAAGGGCCTCCCTAATTTTCCTTCTCTGATAGTGCTCTTCTTTTGCGATGATTGTTGCCTCTTCCAGACGAATTTGCTGTTTGGTCTTTGTGGAGTGTTCTGCAAGGGCTGAGGTGCGCGATCGTTCATATATAATATCGGCTCCATGCTCCTTAAGTATTTTCTGAAGGGAACGCCCAGTCTCACCGATATAACTCTTCCCGCATGAACAGTTAATCTTGTACACTCCTTTAAATTGTTCAGGGTTTATGCCATCCTTGACTGATCTCATCTTTTGTCTAATAGTTCCTAATGCAGAAAATTGAGCGAAAATATTGTTCTTTCTCATGAGCTTGGCTATTTTATCAGTAACCCCCTTAATGTATGGTAGAACAACTCTTCCTGTATTTTCTTGTTGTTCGCGGTGATTCCGAGGTAAGATCGAACACTTAGCTCTTTTGAGGGCTTTCTTGATATCCCTCTCTTTATAGCCCAAATTTCTGAAAACGGTTGAAAGGTGGCTGATTTCCTCGCTCCGGTGTTTGGTATCAGAAATCCTCATGGCTCTGACAGCTAGAGTATTAAGGACCCCAAACTTTTGTGCTAGATGGTGGTAGGAATCAGCATGGAGATAACTGTTGGTATGGGTTTTATTTCTAAACACCTAGTGCCCAAGCATTCCATCATCATTCCTAGTGACAAGAACATCCAGAAAAGAAATGCTCCTATTTTCTTCGACCTCCATTGTGAACTTAATCTCTGTAGAAATGGAATTGAGGTGTTTGAAAAATCCTTCAAGATTTTCTCTACCGTGGGCCCATTTTATGTTGGTGTCGTCCAAAAACCTTTTCCACCAGTCTGGTTTTAAGGGATAAAAGGCAAGGGCCTTTTTCTCAAAATATTCCATGTATAGGTTGGCGACAATAGGGGATAATGGAGATCCCATTGCGACACCTGATACTTGTTCATAAAATTCCCCTTGAAAACTGAAGAACGTGGATCGAAGGCAAATCTCAACAATTTTGGTTGTTTCAGGATCAGTGACATCATTAATGACCTGGATTGCCTCATCTAAAGGAATTTTCGTGAAAAGTGATACGACATCGAAACTAACCAAGATGTCACTTTCTTCAACTTTTTGATTCTTAATGAGCTTGACGAAATCGCTTGAGTCTTTAATGAAGGAGTCAGTATTTCCAACGAGAGGTTTTAGTATCTTAGCAACATACTTTGCTAGCTCATAAGTAGGGGATCCTATGGTATTAACAATCGGTCTTAGGGGTACTCCTTCTTTATGAATTTTGGGCAAACCATAAATCCTTGGCATGATTTCACAGGACGAGGTTAATTTCTTTTTTATTCTGTCATCCAACCCAGAATTTTTTATTGCTTTCTTGACTTCTCTTAATACCTTGGGCATGGGGTTGTAGTTAAGCTTCTTGTAGCTGCTACAATCCAGATGTTCATTCATTTTTCTAATGTAATCATATTTATCAAGAACGACAGCAGCACCTCCCTTGTCAGCTTTAAGAACCACAATGTTTTCATTACTACGAAGATCCTTGAGAGAAAAAAACTCTTCCTTGGTTAGGTTGCTTTTGGGTGTTCTAGCTTTTTTTCAGAATTAGGGAGCACTCTTGTCTCAAGGTCTCTTTATTAAAATTCTAATCCCCTCCTCGATACTGCACAAGATAATCTCGTTTGGGATGCCCTTGGGGGAAATCGCAAATCCTAGACCCTTACTGAGAATCTTAATCACATCTTGACCTAGCTCTACAGAAGATAAGTTGACAAATTTTTTATTTCTGGTATGTAGGTTCTGTTCATGTCTCATTATGGCCTTATTATATAAATTAATATCAGAATCCGAATCCAACATAGGAGTATTCAAAGTATTTTCCTTTATATCCTTATCAGCTTGGGCTGAGTTGATGAATTGCGTGTTATCTGGGCTACTCTCACTATCTAATTCTTCTTTATTCTTTTTGCCGAGGACTGATCTGCTTAAGGAATTCAAACTGCACCCTGGCTTTCTAATTGTGTTACTTCTCTTATCAATTGCAGCGAGTGGAGATTGTTGGGTGTTATTCACGAGGAGCTGGCTAACATAATTATTGACCGAAAAATCAAACCGCCTGTTATCAATCTCATCAACGTTATTCATAATCGACATACTTTCTTCATGTGAATCAGGGGTCGAACTCTTATTATCCTGCACAGGGTTGACTGCTGAGATTTCCGTACCAAGATCACTGAATTTATTTTGAAAAACTGCTGACAACGCAGTACTCAGTACACCAGTACTGCTCCACGGCAAATGCCTTCCAGCCGCAGGGTCTAAGATTTCGTTGTGACTTGTGATGTAGTTTCGTAGTGTTGGGAACAGCGTCTTGGCTGAGGAAGCACGTTTTATGAGAGAAAGAAGCTTATCCGCTTTGTACTGAATTCTAAATCGATCGTAGTTTCTGCTGTCAAAGTTATCGGATTCAGCTACGGGTTTGTTATGTATGCAGGATAATGAATTCTCAACATGCTCAGAGTTGATATACCCTGTGAAAATACTTCCAGCGTGAACGGAATTAGTATTATCTACGTTAACAGTATCAGCGCGATCAGAAGTGATACCCTCTGCGCTTAGATTGTTAGCGTAATCAGTCACGAAAATACTCCCAGCGTTTAGATCGACAACACAATCAAGATATTCGTTATCTACGTTCTTTTGCCATGGGTTGCTAATGTCATCATCGTTTCTGTGAGTTCTGTAGGAAACTACATTATCTATGTGATTGGAACTGATATCCTCTGTGAAGACGTTGCCAGCGTGAGCGGAACTTGTCCAGTCTGCGTTTACACCAGCAGCGTGGTCGGTAGTGCTTCTTTCTGAGTTTAGATCGTTAGCGCAATCCGTGTTTACGATATCTGCTAGCTTTTGCCAGGAGCTGTTACTGTTATCAATCTTGGAGATGCATTCCGGTGTTAGACCAGAACCGTTGCTTAACTTAACATTCGAACTGGAATGCGAACTGCTGTTAAGGCAATCAACAGCATTTAACTTATTTTCCACATCGAACTTTCGAACCCGCCAATCTGCACATGAATTAGAATGAGGATTTTCAGAAATAGACCCATCTATGTTATTATGGGTTAATTTCTTTATTTTTTCTAATTTCCTGGTATGTCTTATGCCTGCCAGCTGACCCTCCCTTTCAACGTTAATGGCTGCCTTAGCATCGATAGTTTTTCACAGATCATACCTAATTGAATTAGCTAATTTCAAATGTGAGAGAGAGCTGAGCGGCCAAGTTTGTCCAAAAAAGCACGGGTCCTCCTAATTTCTGCGCGAATCAAGTTAAAACTTAATTTTACAAAATATCTGTTATATCTTCGGAGGTGGGAGACAGGTTTTATACGGGCGAAAGATGGAATCAGATTGTTGTCACGACATAATTTAAGAAATTTCAGGTCTTCTGCTCTTTTCTCAATCTTCATTCTAGTTTTTTCGAGAAAACAAATCTCTTCCCAAGAAAATCTCTAGTGCGAGGACACAATTTTGGTTTTCAAACTCATGTGGTGATCATTTTTTAAGGAGCTTTCCGGATTATCCACATTGATAGAGAACGATTGTCGACGTTTCGAATCCCAACGGGGATCCATCATCAGGACAGTTTTTGAATGAAGAAATGAGAGAAAAGACTAAGACCATAAATAGTGGGAGAAGAAGATGATTTTTGGAAAAGAGCCGACCACAAAAAAAAATTTACTTTCATATTTTCAATAATATTATTTCGAATTTTTTAATTTTTTAATTTTATATTTTCAATAATATTATTTCTAATATTTAAAAATTAAAAACTATTAATTCTATTAAGGCAAAAAGGAAATACTAACTTAATAAAGGACACCTACTCGGCTAAAAAACAAAAAGAAAATTATTTCACGATTTAATTAAAGAGGGAGGCAATATTATTAGCTAATTTTATAAAATTAGATAATAACATTTAAGGAAATAATAAAATCTAATATATAATAGAATTAAAATGATATATTTAGTTAATTAAATATATCATTATAATTTATTATATATCTAGTTTTACTATATGACTTATGTACAAGATTCATATTAAGATTAAAAGGAAAAATTACCTAAAAAAAAATAAAAAGGGATTTATTAAAAGCTAACCTTAATAAAAATTTTAATAAAATATAAATATATAATTGAATTAAAATCATATATTAGGTCTGATTAATAATATCATTTTAATTTATATTATATATCTAATTTTATTAAATAATTAATTTTAATGATATATTTTTATTTTTAATGATATAGTTTAATATAATTAGGTATTTAAGCTAATTTTAATTAACTAAAAAATTATAAAGCCTAGGAAAGGGAAAAATTTTATAAGGGAATAAGAATAAAATCTAATAACTAATGATTAATTAATTAACTATACATGCAAATAAAAATTAATTAATTAATAGGGTTAATAATTAAATTTTAGTTCAATAAAACTAAAAACTAAATAAGAAATCGAAGGAGGAGGGACATACCTGGGGTTGAAAACTATACCTCACTGGCGGTTGTTTCTGGAGGAACAAATCTGTCTAAGAAGGGGTCTCCAAGCGTCACTAATTTCAACTCCACCATCCCTATTAAGATTATTTGGATGCTTTATGATCTCAAGGGCTTCCCTTATTTTTCTTCTCTGATAGTGTTCTTCTCTTGCGATGATTACTGCATCTTCCAAACGAATTTGATGTTTGGTTTTTGAGGAGTGTTCTACAAGGGTTGAGGTGCGTGATCGTTCATATCTAATATCGGCTCCATGCTCCTTAAGTCTTTTCTGAAGGGAACATCCAGTCTCACCGATATAACTCATCCCGCATGAACAGTTAATCTTGTAAACTCCTTTAAATTGTTCAGGGTTTATGCCATCCTTGACTGATCGCATCTTTTGTCTAATAGTTCCTAATGCAAAAAATTGAGCGAAAATATTGTTCTTTCTCATGAGCTTGGATATTTTATCAGTAATCCCCTTAATGTATGGTAGAATAACTCTTCCTGTATTTTCTTGTTGTTTGCGGTGATTCTGAGATAAGATCGAACCCTTAGCTCTTTCGAGGGATTTCGATATTCCTCTTTATACTCAAATTTCCGAAAAAATCCGTTGAAAGGTGGTCGATTTCCTCGCTCAAGTGTTTGGTATCAGACTCTCATGGCTCCCATGCTACCAGAGTACACACACCAAACCAGCCGAGGTAGAACCAGTATGAGACAGCTTGCATGGGTTTTCTTTCTAAACACCTTGTGCCCAAGTTTTCCATCCTCATTCCTAGTGACCAGAACGTCCAAAAAATAAATGCTCCTATTCTCTTCGACCTCCATTGTGAACTTAATCTCTGTGGAAATGGAATTGAGGTGCTTGAAAAATCCTTCAAGATTTTCTCTGCCGTGGGCTCATTTTATGTTGGTGTCGTCCACAAACCTTTTCCACCAGTCAGGTTTTAAGGGATAAGAGGCAAGGGCCTTTTTCTCAAAATGTTTCATGTATAGGTTGGCGACAATAGGGGATAGTGGTGATCCCATTGCGACACCTGATACTTGTTCATAGAATTCCCCTTAAAAACTGAAGAACGTGGAGCATAGACAAATCTCAGCAAGCTTGGTTGTTTCAGGATCGGTGACATCTTTAATAACCTATATTGCCTCATCTAAAGGAATTTTTGTGAAAAGTGATACCACATCGAAACTAACCAAGATGTCATTTTCTTCAACTTTTTGGTTCTTAATGAGCTTGACAAAATCACTTAAGTCTTTGATAAAGGAGTCAATATTTCCAACGAGAGGTTTTAGTATCTTAGCAATATACTTTGCCAGCTCATAAGTAGGGGATCCTATGGTATTAACAATCGGTCTTAGGGGGACTCCTTCTTTATGAATTTTTGGCAAACCATAAATTCTTGGCATGATCTCACAAGTTGGGGTTAATTTCTTCTTTAGCTTGTCATCCAACCCATAATTTTTTATGGCTTTCTTGAATTCTCTTAATACCTTGGGCATGGGGTTATAGTTTAGCTTCTTGTAGCTGCTACAATCTAAATGTTCAATCATTTTCCTACTATAATCATCCTTATCGAGAACGACGGAAACACCTCCCTTGTCGGCTTTAAGAACCACAATGTTTTCATTATTGCGAAGAGCCTTGAGAGCAAAAAACTCCTCCCTGGTTATAGGAAGCTTGGGTGTTCTAGCTTAAGCATAGAATTAGGGGAGCACTTTGTCTCACACCTTTATCATCATGCGTTAAAATTCTAACTCTCCTGACATCGCACAAGATACTCTCATTTGGGATGCCCTCTTGGGGGCAAACCGTAAATCCTAGACCCTTACCGAGAATCTTAATCGCATCCTCGACCTAGCTCTACGTAAGATAAGTTGACAACTTTTTTATCTCTCGGTATGTAGGTTATGTCTATGTCTCATTATGGCCTTATTATATAAATTAATATCGTAATCCGATTCCAACTTAGGACATTCAAAGCATTGTCCTTTATATCCTTATCGCTTGGGTTGAGTTGATGAATTGCGTGTTATCTCTCTTCACTATCTAATTCTTCATTATTCTTCTTCGTCGTAGTGGACCCATCCGGCGATGAATTCAAACCGCACCCCCGGCTTTTTAATTGTGTTACTTCTCTTATCAGTTGCAGTGTGTGGAGATTGCTGGGTATTATTCACAAGGAGTTGGCTAACATAATTATTGACCGAAAAATCAAACCGCCTATTATCAATCTCATCAACGTTATTCATAATCAACATACTTTCTTCGTGTGAATCAGGGGCCGAACTCTCATTATCCTACGTAGGGTTGACTGCTGAGACAGTCGTACCAAGATTACTGAATTTATTTTGAAAAAATGCTGGCATTGTAGTACCCAGTACACCAGTACTGCTCCACGGAAAATTCTTTCCAGCCACAGGGTCTAAGATTTCGTTGTGACTTGTGTTATAATTTCGTAGTGTTGGGAACATCGTCTTGGCTGAGGAAGCATACTTCCTGAGAGAAAGCATATTTTCTACTTTGTACTGAATTCTAAATCGATCGTAGTTGCTGCTGTCATAGCTATTGGATTCAGCTACGGGTCTGTTAGCTCTGCATGATAATGCATTATCAACGTGGTCAGAGTTGATATACCCTGTGAAAATACTGCCAGCGTGAACGGAATTGGTATTATCTGCGTTACCAATATCAGGGTGATCGGAAGTGATACCCTCTACGTTTAGACTGTTAGCGTAATTAGTCACGAAAATACTCCTAGCATTTAGATCGACAGCACAATCAGGATATTCGTTATCTACGTTCTTTTGCCATGGGTTGTTAATGTCATCAACATCGTTTCTATGAGTTCTGCAGGATATTAAATTATCTATGTGATTGGAATTGATATCCCCTGTGAAAACATTGCCAGCGTGAATGGAACTTGTCTTATCTGTGTTTACATAATCAGCGTGATTAGTAGTGTTTCTTTCTGTGTTTAGACCCTTAGCGCAATCTGGGTTTACGTTATCTGCTATCTTTTGCCAGGAGCTGTTACTGTTATCAACCTTGGAGATACATTCTGGTGTTAGACCAGAACCATTGCTCAAATTAACATTTGAACTTTAATGGGGACTGTTGTTAGGGAAATCAACATCATTATCCTATTTGACATCAAAATTTCGAACCTGCCAATCTGCACATGAATTAGATTGAATATTTTCAGAAATAGACCCATCTATGTTATTATCGGCTAATTTCTTTATTTTATCTAATTTCCTAGCATGTCTTCTGCCTTCCAGCTAACCCTCTCTTTTAGCGTTAATGGCTACCTTAGCATCGATTTTTTTCCACAGATCATACCTAATTGAATTAGCTAATTTCAAATGCAGAGAGAGAGAGTTGAGCGACCAAGTTTGTCTAACAAAGCACGGGTCCTCCTGATTTCTGCGCGAATCAAGTTAAAACTTAATTTTACAAAATATCTGTTATATCTTCGGAGGTGGGAGACAAGGTTTATACGAGCGAAAGATGGAATCAAATTTTTGTCACGACATATTTTAAGAAATTTCAGGTCTGCTGCTCTTTTCTCAATCTTCATTCTAGTTTTTTCAAGAAAACAAATCTCTTCCCAAGAATCCCCTCCATGTAGGGACACAATTTTGGTTTTCAAACTCATGTGGTGATCATTTTTTAAGGAGCTTTCCGGATTATCCACATTGCTAGAGAACGAGTGTCGACGTTTCGAATCCCAACGGGGATCCATCATCAGGACAATTTTTGAATGAAGAAATGAGAGAAAAGACTAAGACCATTAATAGAGGTAGAGGAAGATGATTTCTGGAAAAGGGCCGACCACAAAATTTTTTATAATTTCATATTTTTAATAATATTATTTTTAATTAAAAAAAATAAAAATAAAAATAAAAAATAGAAAATTATTAAATTAAAAAACTATTAATTCTATTAAGGTATAAAGGAAATACTAACTTAATAAAGGACTCCTACTAGCCTAAAAAACAAAAAGAAAATTATTCGCGTTTAATTAAAGAGGGAGACTTTATTATTAGCTAATTTTATTTTAGGTTATAAAATTAGATAATATTATTTAAGGTAATAATAAAATCTAATATGTAATAGAATTAAAAAGATATATTTAGTTAATTAAATATATCATTATAATTTATTATATATCTAATTTTTATTATATGATTAATTTAAAAGATTCATATGAAGATTAAAAGGAAAAAGCTATCAAAAAATATAAAAAGTGAGGTGATTTATTACAAGCTAACCTTAATAAAACCTTTCATATAATATAAATATATAATTGAATTTTCATACAATATAAATATATAATTGAATTAAAATGATATATTAGGTTGATTAAATATATCATTTTAGTATATTATATATTCAATTTTATTAAATAATTAATTTTAATGATATATTTTTTATTTTTAATGATATATTTTAATATAATTAGAGTATTTAAGCTCATTTTAATTAACTAAAAAACTATAAAGCCTAGGAAAGGGAAATTTTTTATAAGGGAATAAGAATAAAATCTAATAACTATTGATTAATTAATAAAATTTTATTATAACCAAATAAAAATTAATTAATTAATAGGGTTAATAATTAGAATTTTAGTTCAATAAAACTAAAAACTAAATAAGAAACCAAAGGAGGAGGGCCATACCTGGGGCTGAAAACTATACCTCACTGACGGGTGTTTCTGGAGGAACAGATCTGTCGAAGAAGGGGTCTCCAAGTGTCACTAATTTCAACTCCACCATCCCTATTAAGATTATCTGGATGCTTTATGATCTCAAGGGCCTCCCTTATTTTCCTTCTCTGATAGTGCTCTTCTTTTGCGATGATTGTTGCATCTTCCAGACGAATTTGATGTTTGGATTTTGAGGAGTGTTCTGCAAGGTTTGAGGTGCCCGATCGTTCATATCTAATATTGTCTCCATGCTCCTTAAGTATTTTCTGAAGGGAATTCCCAGTCTCACCGATATAACTCTTCCCGCATGAACAGTTAATCTTGTACACTCCTTTAAATTGTTCAGGGTTTATGCCATCCTTGACTGATCGCATCTTTTGTCTAATAGTCTCTAATGCAGAAAATTGAGCGAAAATATTGTTCTTTCTCATGAGCTTGGCTATTTTATCAGTAACCCCCTTAATGTATGGCAGAACAACTCTTCCTGTATTTTCTTGTTGTTCGCAGTGATTCCGAGGTAAGATTGAACCCTTAGCTCTTTCGAGGGATTTTTTGATATCCCTCTCTTTATAGCCCAAATCTATGAAAACGGCTGAAAGGTGGCTGATTTCCTCGCTCAGGTGTTTTGTATCAGAAATCCTCATGGCTCTGACGACTAGAGTATTAAGGACACCAAAATTTTGTGCCGGATGATGGTAGGATTCAGCATGGAGATAGATGTCAGTATGGGTTTTATTTCTAAACACCTAGTGCCCAAGCATTCCATCATCATTCCTAGTGACAAGAACGCCCAAAAAAGAAATGCTCCTATTTTCTTCGACCTCCATTGTGAACTTAATCTCTGTAGAAATGGAATTGAGGTGTTTGAAAAATCCTTCAAGATTTTCTTTACCGTGGGCCCATTTTATGTTGGTGTTGTCCACAAACCTTTTCCACCAGTCTGGTTTTAAGGGATAAGAGGCAAGGGCCTTTTTCTCAAAATGTTCGATGTATAGGTTGGTGAAAATAGGGGATAGTGGAGATCCCATTGCAACACCTGATACTTGTTCATAGAATTCCCCTTGAAAACTGAAGAACGTGTAGCGAAGGAAAATCTCTGCAAGCTTGGCAGTTTCAGGATTAGTGACATATTATTAATGAATATTAATCTATTATAAAAACCTCCCCAATAATCCCCCTTATAATAATAATGATTATGCTAATTCAAATCTTATTCACGAAAGTAACAACACTGGTTACTCTAAGCTGAGTTCCAATATTAATTCCACTCCTTCATTTCATCATAACTCCATTGTGGATAATTCTAAAACCTTTAATCCTAATAGTATAGAGCCTTCTAATTCTATTGACATGAAGGGTTATAATCTCAAATTTTTCTTACCTAAAGCCAATTCCTCGTCTCTTCCCTCATCCTCTTCCTCTCCCTATTCTAGATCCTCTTATGTGTGAACCTCTCCTCTCTGTTTGTTGATACCCCCACCCTTAAGCTCCTAGAAAAAGGGTTCAAGTTCACTCTTACTCCTTGAAAGATTTCCATTGAAGGGATCTTATGCTCCATTGAGCTTATTTCTCAAAACCTTCCTTCTCATATTACTGAAGAAATCCACCAAGATTGTGGCATGATATTGCATCGTGCTAAGCCTCCTAATCCTAATTATCAAGAGATGAGGTCCAAGCCATCAAGCACCTCAACTATAACCTTCATGTCCTTGTCCTTAAGGTTGACAAAGATAATGCTACAGTTATCATGAAGACTCAGGACTATGATTCTAAGATGATGGATCTCTTGTCTTCTTCTTCTTATAAAATCCTCCATAAGAACCCCTTGAATACAATTACCCATTTGGTCTCTAAAGTCATTAAGTCTTCTTCTATACCTATGTTCATTCAACACAAGCTCATTCCCCACACCCCCAAATGCCTAAAATTTATGGCCAACCTAAAATTCATAAGCAAGAGGTTCCCCTTCGCCCCATTGTTAGCACCATTGGAGCTCCCACCCATGCATTGAGTTGATATCTGGCCACCAATATTCAGAAATTTGTGGGCTCCACTTCCTCTTATATCAAATATTATGTTGATTTCATTGAAAAGACTAAAATCATCTCGATTGGTGAGAATGACTTATTGGTCACTTTTGACATTGTTTCCCTTTTCACCAAAATCTCGGTTCCTAAAGCTCTTAACCTAATCTCCCAGTTAGTAGTTCCTTAAACCACGAATCTAATCCAAATATACCTAAACTCCACTTTCTTCTCTGTCAAAGGTACCATCTATGAGAAGATTGAGGGTACAGCTATGGGATCCCCCCTTTCTTTGTAGTTGCAAAGATCCTCATGGAACTCTTTGAAACCATAGCTCTTAATTCTTGGCATCTCAAACCCAAATGTTGGTTCCAATTTGTTGATGACAACTTTGTCATTTGGAAACATGGTCGACCTGTGTTTGATACCTACCGTTATATCATCTACCGTTATATCTAGTTCACGATGGAAATTGAATCTAACAAATTCCTTCCTTTCTTAGATGTCCTCGTTACTTGCCTCCCCAATGGCTCCCTCTCCCTTCAAGTTTATAGGAAAAAGACTCATACTAACCGTTATCTCCATGCCCTTTTGTATCATCATCCATCCCTGTTGGCTTGAGGGGTCTTGACCTAGGTTCGAATTTAAGGTTTACCAACAAACCCCTGTACTACTGGCCCTTTCAGCAATGGTCTGCTTGTGCAGGAGAAGGTCTCATTCGAAGTAGTATGGGAGGGTGTTGGAACCAGGTTTCCGCACCCTGAGAGAGAGAAAGTTAATTGAAGTGGGTCCTTTCAGATCTAACAAACCTGCATTGGAGAAGCCCTAACCCAGAAACCCTTAACAGTATATCGACAGAATATCTTCAGTGAAGCTCATAAATCATTAGATAGCATGTTAACGAAAGAAAAGAGACTAAATCTAATCAGATCTATGCATTCATCCTTTTACAATATCGCATCCACGTGCGCATCAGTAAATTATCAGTTTTCAGCAAACATATATAACTATAGAAATAACAAAGAGCGCAACCAATAACCATAACACATAAGTACTCAACTTATCACAAAGCAGTCTTCTCATTCATTAATATCCAGATCCAACTTACAGACTCTATGTACTAGCCCGCGCACACAGCCAGCAGGGTCCACACACAACAGGACTCAGGGTCTCTGTGCACACAGCCAGCAGGGTCCACACACAACAGGACTCAGGGTCTCTGTGCACACAGCTAGCAGGAGCCCTTACCCAGACAATCGACACAAAAGATCCACAAATTTGTATCTAAGCTTGATCCAAAATTTAGCCTACCTCTAGACTCGATTTATCCATCTATTTATAACATATTAGCTTGTGCTACTCTATGGTCCACAAACCGTGGTTTGCAAACTCTTGGTCTACCCTTTGACCCATTATAATTCACTGGGGGCTTTGACCTACCCCAAAGCCCCTGAGCTAGAATAAAGATTACAAAATATTACAAAAAATGTTCCAAAATTTCCGCTAGGGGACCTTGCTCCAACAATCCCAAAAGTCGGGTGTTCTCAAAACCCTTATTTCCAGAGCTCTAAAATATTTGCTCCTTAGTTTCTTTTAGCCAAAAAGTCCCATTTGGTCAAGGATTTCAAAGCCAATGCTTATTCCTCTACTAAGATCTCTAAGGCTTTCCATTTTGTTGCTCGCCCTAGATTCTCCAATTCTAATCCCTCTCCCTCTTGTGGCCAAGTTACCCTCCCTTACATCAAAGGAACCACTGATCTTATTGCAAAGATTTTGGCCAAGAAAAACATAAACACGGTATTTAAACCTCATTAAACCCTCAAGAAATTTTTCTGATCTCCCAAAGACACAATTGATCCCATGCTAGGATCAGGGCTTTATCAAATTCCCTGTTCTTGCGGTAAATCTTATATTGGCCAAACTGGTCACCCTTTCAAAGCCCGCCTCAAGGAACATATAGTTGATACCAATGATAATTGTCTTTCAAAGTTTGCTATCGCTGAACACTCTTATAAATCCAAGCACCTAATTTGTTTCGATCAATCCTAAATTCTAGTCTCTGCTCCTTTCTAAAACTCTCGTATTATCTGTCAGGTTCTCGAAATCGAGAAGAACCCTCATAATTTCAATATGGAGTATGGTTACAAGCTTAGACAATCCTGGAAATCTGTCATCCACCATCTCACCCATTGATTCCCAACCCTCCCTTTGTTATCCCCTCCCCCCGGGGCCCATCGCCCCTTCCTCCGCCCCCATACCTTCCTATCTTTTTAATTATAGCCATTACATTAATTTTTTATTCCTCTATTAAAAATTTGACTATTAACTTCATTTAAATGTTATTAATTTATATTGGATTGTTCAATTATTTAGAATCCTTTTAATATGTTAACTTCTTTATGTTAATGGTCTTTATCTTAAGCATTTCTTTCTTTCATCTTTAAAATTCTCTCTATAATAAAATTAATATCTAATTTTTTTAGTGAAATTTGATCAAAATTTATTTAATTAGTTTAATTATTAATTTTAAATCCCAACTCTTCTCTTTATTAATTCATATTTGAATTCTTACTTTTTCAAGTCTAAGTTAAATTAATTCATAATTTATCTTCTAATTTTTTTATATCTGATTTCAATATTATTAAGAATATAAATTTAACACTATTTTCATCATTAATTTTTTAACTATTTTTTATTATTTTCTGGAATTTGTCAAACAATGTCTCACTATTAATTTTATATTTTAAATTTCCTATAAATAGACTTATCAGCACTGCTTTACTCAGCTGGCTGGTCCGTGAGGACCACACAATAACTTTGGACGTATCAGAATAACCACACAATTCTATCGAGAATTCTTCAAAGCCGAATAAGCATTCCGCGTGCATGTAGTAGGCCTATGTTGGTCGGGAATGAACTGCCACGACTAAGGCATCAACAATTGCCCACTTGATTACGGAAGATTAAGCGAATAGTGGTCTTCGGGATTCGGGTTGAATTTTCTGGAAAGAAACCATGAAGGCGGTGCATCGTACCATTTACTGGAAATTCCCCCTACGCGCCGATCATAATACGACACCGACATGGGTGACGCATGGTACACTTAGAGTGGGGCCTTCACCGTGGAATTTCCTCTACGCGCCGATCCTAATACGACAAAACCACCTCCTATGTTGGTCGGCCATGAACGAGAGTGGTGGAACTGCCACGACGAAGGCATCAACATTTGCCCACTGGATTACGGAAGATTAAGCTCAAAGGAAACGAATAGTGGTCATCGGGATTCGGGTTATATTTTTTGGAAAGAAACCAATGAGGCGGTGCCTCGTACCATTTATTGGAAATTCCCCATATGCGCCGAACATAATACGACACCGACGTGGTTGACGCATGGTACACTTAGAGTGGGGCCTTCACCGTGGAATTCCCTCTACGCGCCGATCCTAATACTGGCCCCGTAACATTGCTTGAAGACAATGAGGTGAGTTAAACGGAGAGACAATGAGATGGACGGCGGTGCAAACGGAGAGACAATGGACAGTGCGTGGGAGGTGAACATGGCTGACTTGCTAGCATTAAAGAAATTAATCATTCGGTCCAGTTTAAGTAGTTAAGATTAGTTGGTAATAGCAGGTGCTGCTTGAGGTCATAATAGCCTGCAAGAGGCTAAAGTATAAACAAAAGATGTTCCAAACCTTTTTAGATCTGGAAATAAATAGGCAAAAAGATGCCTATGCATTAAAATGCATAAAAGAATCAGTGGATGAAAGTATACTTCCCTTGATTTTAGATGCCAAGACAGCCAAGGAGGCTTGGGATACCCTTGAAAGATGTTTTGGTGAAGTTAAAGATGAAGGTGGATCTGTAGCAGCAGATTTAAAACGAGATGCAGAGTTTGTTGAATCCCACTGTGCTCAGTCACAGGTGGATGATGTATGCGAAGAAAGTGTAGAACAAGATGAAGAGTTTGTTGAATCCCACTGTGTTCAGTCACGAGTGGATGATGTATGCAAAGAAAGTGCAGAAGCCGCAGAGAGAGAACACGAAGATGTTTGTGAACCCTACTGTACACAGTTACAAGTGGACGAAGATTTGTTGATACCAGCAACATGGATTGTTGATGAAGATTTGGTGATTCCAGCAACAGAGCTTGCTGACGAAAGTTTGGTGAAACCAGCAACACAGTTTGCTGATGATGACTTGTTGATTCCAGAAACACAGCTTGCTGATGATGAGATGGTGAATCCAGCAATGCAACTTGCTAATGAAAATTTGATGGTTGATGTTAACTTTGATCATGAATTTTTGACTAATGATGACTGGTTGCAGATGATGCAACAAAAATATGATATTGACGTGATGTTATTTGGTGAGATTTCCTCACTGCAGTTAGTGGAAGACAATTTGTTCGCAGCATTACAGGTTAATGGAAAAGAGACAGAGACAGAAGCAAAGAAAGAAGTCTGCAAAGAAAAAGCAGAAATAGAGATGGATGTAGTGCTGGAAGCAGAGAAGGAAGCGCAACAGCAGAAAGTTGTCACTGCAGAGCAGAAGGAAACAGAGATAGAGGCAGAAATAGAGAAAGAATCGCAACAGGAGAAAGCTCTCATTGCAGAGCAGAAAGACCAGAACCGATGTTGTTCTGAAAATATTTTGGATTCTGATATTGATTTCCAATGTGCAGGTACACAAAATGATTATGAAGAAGAGTTAAAGTTTATTGAAACATGGCTTGCAACACCATGTCTGGATAAGATCTACACAGAAGATGTAGAATTGAATGTTGAAGAGGATATGCATGATGAACATGTTAATGAAATTTTCATGCATTGGAGTTTTGAAGAAATAAGACATTATTCTAATATTATGTTGCAGCAGATTGATCATGAAAACCATAGTACGAAATACAATATGTGGCAGTAGCCCACATTTCTTGAAGATATCAGAATGGCAAAACTGACCTAAGAAAAGTAAAGACCTGCCTGACAAATGAAAAGTCACAGTTTGAAACAATGCAATAAAGCAGAAACAATTTAGAGGCTACGAATTTTGGGAAGAAAAGAAGAGAAAGCAAAAATCTAGTTGAAAGTCAAGAGACTTCTCTGCAGCTTCGAAATATAGAATGAATTTCAATGTCAAAAGTTAGGAATAAAATAATGCCAACCTCGAGATTAAGAGGGAGTGTTAATTAATCATTCGGTTAGTTTAGAAGTAGTTCTAGATTAGTTGGTAATCGGTTCCAGTTAGGTTTATCACCTCCTTGTTTCTAACTTGTATAAATATACATTTCTCTTTTCAATAAACATAGATCTTGTCTTAGATGTGCTCTCTATTTTGTCTCCTTTTGTTAATTTGACACAACAGCACAGAATCTTGGATGTCGGAGATGGGATGCCGAGAAAGTCGATGATGAGGTATCCTATTTGAACCTATGGCATGGATATGTATGGTGAGATAGCAGGCTAGTTATTGCTTTCCCAAAGTCTTGTTGTCCTCACCCCATGCTATGGCCATGCACCAAGCTAATGATTGGCTTAGTGACTGGCCTTAATCTTTGCATGGAAATTTGGGTGGTATATCTTGGGCAAGCTTTATTTTTTGGACTATATATTATTAAATGTGGTGGGGTATATACTGTCCACCATTAAATTTAAATGAATTTAAATTTAATTGTGGGTAGTATATGCCCAACCACATTTAATAACATATAGCCTAGGAAATAAATTTGCCTATACCATGTTGTTGTGCAAATTAATGTTGAATAACTTGGTATGCCCTATTGACCGCGACTCAGAAAAATAAACAATGATAAATCGTTCCAAGTGGTCGTGAAAATTAATTATTTCTATGCCCCATTTGATTAATATGTCGTACTCTCCGCAAATTATCAATTTAATCTAATAATCACAACCATCTGTTTAAAATAAATATTAAAATTTCAAAATTAATGATGAAATTGTGAAAATCTTCCCAATCTTAAACATTAAAATTATCAAACCCATCATTTTGAAATTCCAACACCAACCTATACCCATCATTTTGAAATTCCAACACCAACCTATAGGATATTTAAGTAAAAAAAGTTGTAATATAACCTTTATAAGTCTATTATAATGGAAGAAAACAAGAAAGATGTTGAGAGGTCACCGTATTCAATAGGGCCGAATTGACGAGGACACCGGGAGTCGGGAAAAACAACCATGAAAGACAAATCGTTTCGCGTGGTCCTGGAAATTAATCGTTTTTCTATTGAATTTGGATGGTGTGCCTTAAAATATTCCCCTGAAGTCGGAAAAATAGAAAATAAAACGAATCGTTTGGACCACTACCATTTTAGCATACTTTTTTAATTGCACTCTCTTGTTTTAAATATATTTTTAGCTTCTGCAGTTCCACTTGCCCAATCTCCTACAAAGCTTTTGGTCGGCCACAAAATCTCCCCCTTTGTTGTGTATTTTCTCTTTTGAATTTGGTTGGTACGCCGTATTGACCAGGACTCGGCGGAAACAAAGAACAAATTGTTTGAACCTGTCGGGGAATCAATCTTTTCTATGTTGAATTGGGTGGGTATGCCGTATTGGGAATTCAACAACATTTGCACCTCAGTTTACGGAAAGATTAAGCCCCAAAGGAAGCGAATAGTGGTCATCGGGATTCGGGTTGAATTTTCTGGAAAGAAACCACGAGGGCGGTGCGTCGTACCATTTATTGGAAATTCCCCCTACGCGCCGATCATAATACGACACCGACATGGGTGACGCATGGTACACTTAGAGTGGGACCTTCACCGTGGAATTCCCTCTACGCGCCGATCCTAATATGACATCTTTTGATAACACTTCCCATGACTTTACTTTTCGACCTCCCTATTAGCCCATCTACCATTTCTTTAGGTAGTTTTTCATCTTCATCTTCATTGCCGTGACAAGCGTTTCCTCCATCTTCCAAACTGATCCGATCACTACAAGATATCAAGTATGGAGGCAGTGGCAAAGGCATCAGGCAAGCCATACCAGGTTTTTATCAACCACAGGGGACCCGATACCAAGAAAAATATTGCCAGTCTCATTTACCATGCCCTCGAACGCTATGGGTTGCCAGTCTTTTTGGATCAGTACGTACTTTGCCCGGGAGATACTATCAAGAATGAAATCGAAGGAGCCATTAGCAGTTCCTCTGTTCACATTGCCATATTCTCCAAAAATTATGCTCAATCACGCTGGTGTTTAGATGAGTTGTGTTGGATGTTGAAATCATCTCATCAGCCCAAGCTTATTCCCATATTCTGTGACGTTGACCCTTCGGAACTTCGTCACACTGAGAAGGGATGTTATGCCGATGCCTTTCAGAAACACCGTGAAAGAGAACCCAAGAATGTCGTGGATGAATGGAAGGAAGCACTCGGAAAAGCCGCAGACATTTCTGGTACGGTGTTCAAAGGGAAGGAGACATTCAGAGAAGATGCAGACACTTCTGGTACGCGGGTATTCAAAGTGAAGGAAAGGTGAATACATACTTTACTTATTTATCATATCACAAAAGAGATATTTCACTTATTTATCGTCTATCAACTTGGTGAATCTTGAATCATCAATTTTTCTAACAATGATAGACTGCAAATAAATTTTTTTGTTTACAGTGATGACTATGGAAAGCTTGTGAAGAACATTGAAGACACTGTAATGGAACTCGTCAAACGGGACCCGCTAGAGGTGGCTCCTCACCCAGTTGGACTAGAGCAGGCCTGGAAGGATTTGCATGATCGCCTAAAGCAACAAAGCTCCACAAAGGTGGTAGTAATTGCCGGATTAGGCGGAATAGGGAAGTCAACTCTGGCCACGTACATCTTTAACGACTTAAGGCGTTCGGAGTTTAGAAGGGCTTGCTTTTTGTTTAACGTCAGAGAAACAGTCGATTTAACATCTTTGCAGCGGCAGCTCAGTCGTGATTTGGTGGGCATATATAGGCCCATGATTTCAAGTACCAACGAGGGTAAGAGTACGTTACGAAATTGGCTTAAAGGATTAAAAATTTTGATTGTTTTCGATGATGTGGATGACAGGGACAAAATAGAACGTGTACTGGATGTACACGCGGTGGAAGAGGGTAGTCGTATCTTCGTAACATCTCGTGATAAAGATGTACTCAGGGGCACTTCTTTCGTGTATGATGTAGAGGCATTGAAGAGCAACGATGCCCGAAAGTTGTTCTGCCATCATGCTTTCCACGATTTAAATCCTCCCGAAGGATACGGAGATTTGGTGGAGGAGTTTTTGAAATTTTGTGGAGGTTTACCCCTCTGCTTACAAGTTTTGGGGGAGCAGCTATCTAGCAATTCTGATAGAACGCATTGGGAGCGACAGTTGAAATTATACTTTCAAGGAGCGAGTCTGCCCGAAGCAGACGCTGTAATTAACAAATTAAAATGGAGTTGCAAAGATATGCGCAGCGAAGAGCAAAGGATGCTTTTGGACGTGGCTTATTTCTTCGTGGGAGAAGACCTGGAACTGGCTGTTCAAGTGTTAGAGGGGGATTATTGTAGAGTCGTTCGCAACTCCCTGGAGAGTCTCCGTCAAAAATGCCTTATAAGTTTCAAGAACGACCGGGACTATGATCATAAGCTTTTCGTAAAAGAACTGCGGCTGCTGGAGGAGTCCAATAAAAAGTCCCCCTATATTGCGCGGCTGCGGATCATCTGTCAATAAGGGTCCCCATGTTTTTCCCAGAGGTTTGTCGAAGTGCAGTTCAGAAGTGTTCAGATGCTATTCAGGTCAGGTAGACAGTGTGGTATTCGAAAGAAGATTCACGCAGGCAATACGCCTTTAGCTGTGCAGTGGATATCGAAAAACTGGTGCGGGTGCAGATATGGGCAGTTTTGATTTCTTTTGCACTTCTCCGCTTCAGATTATAATTTTTTGACATTTTGACTTTGGATGTTTCTTATAAGGGCTGGTTTGAAATTATGCTATTCGATGTTTTCAGAGTTTTATTTAAAAATTAAAGTCATGTTATTATGTTTTTTTTAATACCTGGACGTTATATTGTGTTTTTATTTTGGTGCAAAAGAATATGATTTTCAATTAGTTATGAATTTTTTAAAAACTATGCTATCAAAGTTATTAAAGTTTTAAAAAAAATATTAAATTATATATTTTGAAAAAAAAAATTTATTTTTTTTAAATGTAAATTGTTTTTAATTGGTTGATGACTAATTTTCATTTGGTTTTAAATTGAATTATAAGATATAAAAATTATTAAAAAAAATAAAAAATCTAAAAAAAATTTCATTCATTAAGTGTTATAACTTTACATAAAAGAATGTCATATGAATATCTATCATCATTAGAAGAATGCCATGTGATCCTTGCCCACCATAATATAAGCAAGTATTTGCATAAAAAATGGTAGGTGACTATCCACATCGCATTCTTGTAAGAGAATTCCTAATTACATTTATTTTCACCATATATCTACTAGTTATAAAGGAATTTCAAAATATGTTAAAACTCTCACACAATAAAATGTTAATAAGTATAAAATTTCTATATTTCCATAACTTTAATCAAATCCATTCATTACTCAATTAATTTGGAGTTAATAAAATTTTAAAGTGTTTTAAATACTAACTTCATATAACTTTGGTTGTCAATTATTTTTTTTGCATAAGGGTGGTACTAAGTAGGAATACTACATATTAAACTTGTTACATTTTGAAACTGGATATATTTTTATAATAATATATCTTAGATATAAGCAACTCCAAATTGGAATGGAGGAATACAAGATGAAACTTCAAGATAAGCACATATTGCATGGTGCTTATAGATTCCTAGATAAACACAAGGTGTGCTCATAGTGTGAGACATGCTACTATACAAACCATTAGTTATTGGGCATGCTAGAAAATGTGTGTCTCTATCCTAATTCAAATCATGCAATCCCACACCATTCTCCTTGCACCTTAAACTCTGAAGCTTGAAGGTTTAAACTCACCTACTCACTAAAAGGTCATTTTTATGCTATATAAAAAACCTATGGTGATAGAGTAATGAGATTGAAGGGTCTTTTAGTTGTTCAATAAAAATAATAAAAGGGTCATGACAATTTTTTTGTTTGATTTGAGAGATTTTGGGTAGTTTGCTCAGTGTTAGCATGCTCATAATAGATCCCATTTTTTATAAAATGGATCTATTTAGTGGTTGGATATGGAAATCTCAAAAGGGAAATCACCATGGCTTTCCTACATTCCTTAAATTTATTATTTAATTTGAACATGATTAGGTTGGCATCTTTCAAATCTTGGAATGCTCGCTAAAATGATCAATCCTTAATAAAAATGGCAGAATCAATTTATTAAACTATATTGATTAGCTCTACAATGAGAAACTACACCAGGAAGAGAATTCAACGTGCTTGGTCAGCTCTGCATTATCATTACAATACAAACAATACCTTTACATGGTTATAGGAAGTTAGGAACCAATACCTAAGAAATAGGAACAAATTCCTAATCTAAGGTTACGAGTGAAGCCCGACTCTCTCTAAGTAAGTTTCTCCATTATCTTCAACACTCCCCCTTAATGGAGAACACAGTTACCAAATGTTCCCTATATTCTACACAATTCAAATTTAATTAGACTACCCAAGAAACTGGCAAACCACCAATAACATTATTACATGTATTACAATACTTGTATGGATTTCACAGTGAACTTCCTCCCCTATAAAATGAAACTATGTCTCATGTCTACTATGTTCTGAGTTATTTGCAAGTTTCATGGAGCTACGGATTTATCACATCTGATAATAGTTGCATCTTTTTGTTCTTCTCTGACATCTTGGAGAAGTCTCCCCATCAAAACTGCCTCACATGTTGTTGAACACATTGCTTGATACTCAGTTTTCGTTGAAGATGTTAAGATCCTATAATAATAGGCATCATAATTTTGAATTGGCTATGTTTAGTCTTGTAATATTGTATATACCTTTGCTTTCTGCATATGTTTTCCCATATTAAAAAATGAAAAGAGGATATATCCTAAAAGAAAAATCAAAGGACCAAAAGAAAGAAAGATAAAAAAAGAATATAAAGTATGAATCCCACAAAAAGAAACAAAAATAGATCCTATAAGTGTTGCACATTCAAATGCCACTACTCTTACTTTACTTTTGTAAATAATATTGTGTGCAGCTTGTCCAAAATGCCACAATTCATGATGATCATACAGTTTAATCTTGATTCATTCACGCTTTTAAATTTCATGTCATGATAGTTAGTGAATAAAGATATGACCAAACCATTTAATCTTGGTAGATCAGTAGTTAGGTAAAGAATAAAATGAGCTCATCAGTTTGAGCCATTGGAAGTTATAAGGTTAGTAGTTTTCTTATCAAAAGAAAATAAAAAGAGTCAGCAAGCTCAAATGCACCCAATGAAGGAAATAAAAAATGTTAGGATAAATAAAGGGTAGGTAGAAGACTTTTATAAGTCATGGAAAGCATCAGTTGGTTAATCTCATATCATTAAAATCTTTCTAAACATTCCCCTTGCTAAAATCGATATTTCCACTCTTGGAAGTCATTTCCCCTTTAAAAAAAATCCCTTTCCCCTTATTCTATCCCTTTTCCCTTCCTAAAAACCTTTTCCCTAGTTAAAAAACCCATTTCTCATTTAAAATTCCCTTTTCCCCTTTACTAACTCCACCTTTCCAATAAAAATACCGTAAACCCACTTATCCAAAGTTTAAATGCTTAAAATATATCGGGCCCCACTTAAAAAACCCCTCCTCGATATAATTTTAAAACCTTTTCCTAGTATATTTCTAACATCCTGCATAGATATATCCTGACCCCATTTTATTTTACAAACCAGCTTAATATATTTCCCCGACCCCCTTATTTTTGTTATAGCCTATAGTTTATATATTTTATAAACCCTATCTGCTATAGTTTAAAACCCTTCCACATGATACATTTCATAACCCCCTGCCTATCTCATCTCCCGACTTCACCTCTTTGAAATCCCATCACATCTAACAGTCACCCGATCATTCCCGATTAGATCCAATGACCAATACTCCATATCGCACCCCCCCATCCTAAAATTTCCAAACTACTTTTTAACGTGCGATAAACCACTCGAGCCGAGAAATAAACCACTGATGTTTGAAATTCACCCTTGAGCCATGTGATTAAATGCCTCCGGTTAAAAGTAATAAAACCCGCCCGAAACCATTTTTCCACTATTTCTGTTATTTGCGAAAAGAGACCAAGAACCCTTTACCAACTGAGTTAAAGCCTCTGCCGCTACTTGGACTTCTGCAGACCAAATTCAATCATTTTCCAGGTAATTCTAATCACCAAAAACCATTAATTAAGCGCATAAAGTAATAATTTAACAAATTAATGGCTTCCTAGAGCATTATATCCGTAAATCCTCTACAACCACTTGTGGTAGATGTTGACCACACCCCTCTAGTTGATAAAGACTTCAAAATCAGTGATACAGTCACCGATTTAAACCTTTTAGAGCTCCACTGCTGGACCCATGACAAATTCATTGATCAGGCTGATGATATCCACCTCTGGGACTCAAACCTACCCAGATACATATTCCCACAAACCTTTCAGTTCCTAGAACTCATTAGACTCTGCAAAATCAACTATTTGCCCAATGAAAGAGCTTTAGTTACCCCAAGCAAAGAAATCCTTTTCACAATCATTGCTCAATCCATCAACTAGATGTTGCAAATCCAACCACAGCTTGATGAAGTGCATCCATTGAAACCCTTACTGAAATCTACTTGAAGCTGGAATTTCCCAAAAGATTCCAAATATTCCAAACTTTCCTTCCTCCATCAGTAGAAACCCAAAAAATTAATCCTTCATATTCAACTTCCATATTTTCAGAGAGAACCAGACAGATTGTCACAATGTTGTCATGTATTTTAGGGTATTTTACCGATGAACATGTAGATGCATCTATCCTAGGTTTCCTATCCATATTTTGCCCAGGTCAACCTCCAACTTCAACCTTTAATTTTGCCCAATACACAGAAGATGCAATCCATGATCAGCTAGTCAAGCTACCAGAAGGAGTATTTAAATATTCTTCAGTTTTGTTCCATTTGTTCTTATATTTCCAATTAGAAAGGTTTGCAGTTAGCCTCCAAAAACTGGACACAGAGGGTAACCCCCAATCTGTTGTCTTTTGGACATCTTTGATCAGAAAGGATTCAATAGAATTCAGCTATGAAGACTTCATTGATTCATTTGTTTGTCCAGTTGTTAATATGCTAAGCAGTAGCATTCAACCTAGAACAGTGAAGATATAAAGAAGGTGTTACAATTTTCAGATCAAAGTAAAACATGAGACTGGTCTTTATTCCAGAATCATACAAAAATTAGGGTGTATGGAAGCCACCTTACTCAATACAAGCTTCCCAAATACCTCCCAATGAGGTTATTTGCTTTATAATACATCAGACAAATCCTGAACTCAGATGAAGTCAATTTCCTTTCAGCAAAGAAGAAAACTCAATTCAAGATTAAGAACTAGTTAGGGCCTTTTATTTGCAATAGTATGAATGTTGGTCAGCAAGCAGACAAATGTTTACAAGATTTCAAATTCAGTAGTAGTTTCAAATGGAAATATGACCCCTTGGGAGTCATAAGTAAGTTAAGAGTCAAATTCAAATTGACCCCTTTTGATGAGTCAAAACCTGAAGTTGAAAGGTATTCCAACCAGTTAGAGTGGTTGGAAAATACTTTACAGGAAATGGAGAAGCAGGTTGATACTAGTTCTGTCCTGCTTACTCCACCCCCATAGGACATAAATTCAAAGAGGACAAGAGAGGATGTTGAGGTATAAAAGGTGTCTTTCTAACTCCTATTTATCCTACATTAATTATCAATCTAGGTACGGCATTTTATCTCAAGAGTGTACTTAGTCTTAGGCATA